>APFE031740337.1:0-18773 GCA_000404065.3 Pinus taeda | reverse complement strand
ACTTCTACTTTTTGTGATAATGCCACATTTTAAAAGATTTTGGACTAACCTCTCAATTTCGGTTTTTTTATGATGTGGATATCGATACGGTTTGATGTTGATGGGATTTGATCCTTATTTGACTTTGATTGCATCTTTGATTTCTCTTTTAGGAGGAAATTTCATTGGAAGGTCTTGGAACACCTTCTCGTGCTTTTGAATTAGTTCTTGAACTACAGGTGACTCTTCACTAATCATTTTCATCATTTTCATTTCTAATTGATTCTCAGGTGGCTGGAACCCATATCACTTGTATTTCTACCCTTTCCATTTAAATTTTATAAATTGCTTTTAATGATTGACAAAATAAGTGCCTAGGATTTGTAGCCATTGGGTCCCTAGGACCACATCAACTCCTAATGCTACAATGTAGAACAGAGATTCTAGATTATAGTCTTGACTTTGTAATTTGACTTTATGGCATTTCCCTTCTTTTTCAATGTTCTTACCGTCAGCGACCATAACCTTCATGTTGGGCATAGGAAATGTGAAAATGTTGATCCTTTTCGCCATAGTTGAGTCCAAAAATTTGTGAGTGTTATCGGTATCGATTAGAACCATTACACTGCTTTTTGTATATGACCTTTTAACTTTAATGTTTGGGCCTGTGATATACATGTTACGCTGATAATGACATTTGCATAATGTTCTCACTATCTGGTTCCGGAGAAAATTGTGGAGAATCTTCGATTTCTTCTACATCTGATTCTTCATTGTCTGAAGCATTAGTGGTTTCACACTTATACAGGTTCTTGGTTTCTTTTCCCTTAGCACATCTATGTTTAGGGTCCCATTTTTTGCCACAACGTTTACACTTGCCTTCTTTCATTATTTGAATTTCCAAGTTAGTTTTTTCTCCTTCACGGAGATGTGGTGGAACATATCTTATGTTATCCGTGTTCGCAGTTGGAGAAATCTTCGACTCAAATACACTCTTTCGTGCTTCTTTTCAGTATTTTTTTCCTTTTGTCTTGCTACTTCTATAGAAGTGATGTCGTGAAGCTCAAGCTCAGCTTGGAGATGGGGTTTAAGTCCCATGATGTATGACTGAATGAGACGAGTTTCTGATAGTCTAGGTACTTGTGTAGCTAAAGTTTCCCATTATCGGGTGTATTCGTCCAAATCTTTTTTTTGCAGTCTGGTCAGTGTTGAGAAGAACTCATCTTACTTGACACCTTCAAACCTCTTAAAGAATGCATTTTTGAATTTCTTCCAACTAATCGCAAGTGTCGTCTTCTTTCACAACATATACTAATTATATGTTTCTCCTTCCATTTGTATGGACACATGCCTGATCTTTTCGTCATCATTGTCAATAACGTAAATCTTGAAATACTCTTCTGCTTTATTGAACCATGCAACACTGCACTTCTCGTTATCGTCAAATTTGGAGAGCTCAAGTTTTCATCTTCGTTGATATGTAGCAACTGCTAGAGTGAAGAAGGGGTATTGATTTGCGAGCTACATATTTGAGTATTAATTCCATAGCCGCGTATTTTGAAAATTGGTGTTACTATTTTGTTGATGGGGTATGAACGATGCTTTTGGAGACTCATGTTTCGCATGTGAGTCTAACGAGTTTGATGTATTCGGAGAATTGAGATGTTGACTAGCTTCAATATTTTGGGGTATTTGATCGGGTGTAATCTTCAACTTGTCCCAAATACAGGTCAACATCACCATTATTTGATTATGATTTAGATCCACCTTATTTGAAAGGATTGCATGATCCCTTTTAAATTTATTAGGGTTCTGCTCAAGCTGACTCTCTATTGTCTTTGTTGTAAGTTCCTCAATTTTTTCACCATGTCCAGTCACCTTAGTCTCAAGATCTATCGATATTTTATTAAAATCAATGATCGACATTGATGAAAACATTGAGCAGGTATGAGGTGGAATACACTTATCCAACATAACATTTTTTCTTAATTTGACCTAATTTATTTATTTGTTTTTTTAAATAATATATATTATTTTTATAATAATATATATCTACATATATTAATTTATATGACTTAAAATTATACAATATAGTGTGTAACTATAAAGTTTAAGTCTTCCCTACAAAACGAATTTAATCACACCATGGAAAATTTAAATGTTAATATATATAATATAGCATATAACTGATAGTTATATACTTATTGAGATAAAAGGCAACAACTCGGTTTGAACTTGACGCTCCATGACTAATAACCTTTCAACGTTGGTTTTTGACCTGCTCTTTGAATTGAAGGCGGTTGTGAATGGGAACTGGTTGAGTGGTGTCAAGTCGACAAGATACAACAGAATGGTCGGAACAGACACGGGTTGGGGCACGATGCGGGGTTGTGAGCAAATGAAAGTCATGTTGGCGGAGTGGTGGCAGTAGATCACTTAGGAGCGACAAACAGCAGACAGGGAAGACGACAGTGTTTCAAACATGAAGGAAAGGCGAAAGATGACAGGTAGGATGGTCGAAGGTACTGAGACAAACGATGGTAATGTAAAATGCGATGGAAATGTAAGCGGCAACACAAGTGGGGGTTACGGTTTGATGGCTACGAAGAAACAAGGCAACTAGAGATTCAATGGCGTCGATGTCTGGCAACATTTGTAGAGAACGATGGTGGATGGAATGAATATGAACCAAACACAAAAGTTTGTGTGTTTACAAGCATTGACTACTCTGATACCAAGTGGAGTAGACAGATTCACCAAAATACATATATAATAAATTGAAGGATGATTACAATGAATGAGGGCTCAGGTTTAAATATAGCCCAAGAGCCATTTACATGAGGGGCATGATCATGCCCCTCAGTCTAAAAAACAAAGTTAATTAAGTTAGAATAATTGTATGCATAACATTGATGGCATTGTGCTAAACTTTGGTGATGTTTTACCTAATACTATGAATTTCCTTTACTCTAGTCTCAAGGAATTTGACCTTACAGTTCTAGTAAATGTAGTGAAGCCAAATCAAGACATTTGCACTATTATTAATAATTATTTCAAAGGTGAAAGTCTTCATGTTGTAATATTTTTTTTACACAATCTACACCTATGTCACTTGAAATTCTCAATCTAGAAAAAAAATTGGTTCACTTTTCTTTATCCAAAGGCCAACCTATTAATTCCAATCAAAGAAAATGGTTTTTGGGGGAAGCGAACTTGAGTTTATCTATAGAGATAGGAAGTATTTTAAACTTAAAATTAAGTTCCTAGAGTCAATCCATAACCAAATGAAGATCCACAATGCACCCTTGGTTCAATTTTTGGGAAATGGAATTAACATTAAAGTGACTCAAAATTCTAGGTGGGGCAATCGCAATATCATCTATATTATGTTGGCATGTGGTATTCCAATATGTGTGGGCTAGTGCTAAAAGTGGTGAGAAATGTTCTCATAATCAATTGTTAGATGTGAAGTTCAATATGTTTATCTTTCTTAGAAATCTAAGGGTAAATTCAAGAACTCAACCTTTATAACACCATCCACTTTAACAATTTTATTCATGGGAGCTGATATTAAGAGACATTTACAATTTTATACGTGGGAGTTAATATTAAGAGACATTTACAATTGCATTGTGTTTATAGTTAAAATTTAGTGAAGTTGTCAATCCTACAACATTTAAATTGGGCTTTATTGGTTCATTGCAAGTTCATGAATTTGTTCTTTTCACTTGTTTGTTGGAAGAAAAGATTAATCCAGTTGAGCTAAAATAAGATCTAAAAGAAAGTAAACACTCTTTTCTAGCACATTTGTTAAGTTATGGTATGTTCTATGCTTATAGTAGTTTACTTCTTTTTATTATTATTATCCACAAATTAGCAATCACATATGCATAAAGTAAAGTGTAGATAGAACATTAAACGATCGACAGAAAACAAGCGAAAACAAGAGACACAAGATTTGGCGGCTAGCCAGGGATAAACCCCAATATAAATATTGGGTAAACCCTTTGATCAAATCTTCCTTTATCTTCAATAATCTAATAGAGAGAAATAGTACATAAATCAGATTTACATTTGCATCAACGAACTCTAGATTAGTCTCAAACTAGGGCAAAAAATATCTCACAAAACGATCGTTGGATCGGTTCGATTCCACCACCAAAATGTATGGCCTTCAAAGGAGATCCAGATGGACATACAACGCAGTTCTGATGAGAAGATCTTCTAGTCCACGTAGGTCAAACTTCACTTCTGCAATTGTTGCCCTAAAATCTACAATTGCTCCTCCACGTGTGAGAAAGGTCTTTTTTCTGTGCGGTAGAGAAGAGCCTCTTTTCTGCACTGGAGAGAGAGAGAGAGATGTGATGAGATGAGTGAGTGCAAATGAGGAAATGCCCTCCTGTATTTATACACAACTGTTGATGTTTGAATAGATGCGACTGTTGGGCTTCTGAGCCTACATGAGTTGTAGGTTGGCTTGACAATAATTCCATAATCAAAATAAATTCATATATCCATGAATACTTATCGGAATCAGATGATCTTTAGATCAATCCTACACCTCTTGACGAGAGGAATCTAATGAACATATTATCAGCCATGAATAAGATGACCCACATGAAGTTCCTAGTTGCCAATTTTAACAACATTGAAATACAAAGTAGACATCTAGGTTGCAGGGGATTGTGTGTGGATAGGTGCAAATATGGCAAATGAGAATTATTAAATGGGTTTCACACGCAAGTTGAAACCTTGCTATAACATGATCATTTCCCTCTCTACTTTATATTAAACAAATCAACAAGTGCACTTAGAAAAAGTATCTTCTTACAAGATAAGCCTACCGAGAGAAGGCATTGAACTTGAAGGAATTGTGGAGGAAACGGTGGTAACAATAACATTGTTGTTATCTTCAACAATATCTTGGTTGCATTGAGGACTAAACTTTTAATTGTTGTTTCATTGAATGCATAAGTGGAAGGTAATAAGCCTGTGTCATTGTGTTCCTCTCTCACTTCCTTTAGCCATTGTTCTAGACTAATGGAAGGCCCCACTATTTCACTAGAAGTTTTTATTAAAATGGAGTTGAACCCCTATATAACTTCCATTCCAATACAAATTACATAATTTATAATAATTCTTTTGCTAACCATTGAACTCTTAGCACCACTTTATATCGCAATATTTCCTCAAAAGAAGCATTGTTACTATTGCTTGACATGATTATGCAATGGAAATGGAAAAATTAAAAATAAGAGAGGAGACAATAATGTCTACTAAGAAAATGCACTGCTAAGGAAAAAAACTCAAACATAATTAAAAAAAAACAAATATATATTTTGATTGTTAAGAGAGTTCCTTATTGGGAAGGCAAGGACTAAACATGATCTAATTAATAATGCAGTTGTTGGTTGTCTTAATGGGGGGAACTTATCTATGAAAGTCTCAGCCTTTTATAGGTTATCAAATTTCTATATTCAAAGTTATCTTCAATGATTTAGGTGTGGTGACCTTACATATCCATTTTAGGTCACATCTTCGCATTGAGAAGCTTTTTAGTCTTCAAAATCTTACAAAAAACCAATCTAGATCAATGTGCCTTCTTTCTACTTCTCTAGAACATGGCTTTGACTTTGGCTGATGGGTCTAGCTATTGGATCGAATTCTAATTATACATTTCACTCTGAATTTTGGCTTGCTTGTTCATACAATGAAAAAATTTGCTCATTGATTCTTGGTTTTGAGCAATCTCCATATTTGAACTCTACAATTAATAGCCATTCCCATCCTCTTTCAAACTTGGATATGGCCAATCTTGGTACTCAATGAAACCAAATCAAATGTTGATCTTGTTGTTTAGCATGACCCAAACAAGCTATGCCATCAAGTAAAAATTCGATAAAAGGTCACGTGACTACTTTGTGACTACTTTCTTTGCTACAAACAATTACATCTTAGCATGGAAAAAATTCTCTAGGACCATGTCAATTGAATGATAGTGTTGCATACCCCTATATGGTGCTTGTAGGTGACTTTATAACTAGTGATCTAGTTTATATATTGGTGAGTCATTCTTCAACTAGCTCGCAATAAAAGAAATGTCAACCCATCTCTGAAATCCTTCTCTGCTCTCTCATACTTCCATTGAACAACTACTTGCTTCATTGGTGAGGCTGACCTCCTTCTCTACTACACCTCATTGGATAGCTTCTACCCCCTGGGATGGAGATGCAAGGAATTCTTTATCATCTTTACTCCACTCTTAACACTCTCCTCTTGGTTGTGTGGTTTCTAAGGTGAAGCTTTAATGAAGTCATTAACACTTTGCTTCCCAATGACCACTCAACTTGTAGGTGGAAAAAATTATTGCATTTTCTAGTAGAATCCTATTCAAGCTTTCTGTAACTCTATTCTGATGAAATACAAACATCATTTGCATTAATGAATTAGATGAATCCTGACCATTAATCTGGAGTGAGGTGATATCTAATCTGAACCAATTATCACTTTGGATATTAGGGTTATGGATTCAATCAACAACTCAAGCTTATAAAAGCTAGGCTAGGTAAAGGAGAAAGACACACAAGAGACATTAATAACTTGAGACACAAAGGACTATGACTTAAGGATATCTTAGCAAGGGTGAAGGACTTTCATCTAGAGAGCAGCTCAAGGAAGGAGAGTGCAAACAGATTGCAACGAAACAAGAGGAGGATAACCCAACCGCTAGACAACAGGTTTTTTTAACGGACACTTTGCCCAGTGTTGCTATAGCTTGTAATTTTCTCAGCAGACACATTATTTCTCAGGTTAGGAAAGCGCTTCTAAGCTTCGATCTTATTTAATAAGAAGCTGATCTAAAAGGTAGAAATTTGTGTGCATGTGTAAAATTGATGTCTACTTGCTTCTGCTGATTTGTAATTTATTAACTGTTTTCTGCTGATTTGTAATTTATTAACTGTTAAAGTCCCAAATGTGCAATTTATTTAATAATTTGTAGTTTAATTTAGTTTGCCTAAAAGAATTTACTATGAAATATTTTGTATGTTTGTTGGGCTTAAGAAAATTCAACAGATGTTCTTTTCATAAAGTGGACTAGAGTCATCAAATGGCAGGTGAAAATAATTATCATCCCAAAAATGACAAATGTCCATATACCAGTGAGCACAATCATCATCTAAATCCAATAAAATATGGTCATGGAGTAAACCTGGCCGGTTTCTTTCATCAACATTAGCATTGGCTTTTTTTAGGTCCATTAGGTTTTGAGAACAAAAAATTTCATTGCTATAACATAGAGGATATTGATCGAAAGCACAACATATAATATACCACATCAAACCTATGAAAATCCTCTATCCAGCGGTGTTGATCTGATGGCAATCTGAGAAACCTGTAACAAGATATCAGCTCCACGGTCTATACAGTTGTCATGAAAAAACCCTGAAATATCTGGTTTCATATCAGTGATATCTTGACCTCCCGAACTCCAATTGAAATGATTCTTTTCTTTTGAAATCAGAAGTTTTTCTGAGAGGAACTCAGATATCAATTGTTTTTGCCAAATTTTACACCAAAGCTACAGAAATTGATCGAAGTGTTGCAGCCCTCTTTTCTTTTGTTACTCTGAAAACCTGTAAAATAGAAAAAATAAAAAATAAAAAAACTGCCCCGTGCCCCAAAAAAGTGCTCGATACAAATTGCTAAGCACCTAAACATCTATTATTATTCCCCTTTAAGTACCTCCACTACATACCCCATATTATCCTATAGATACATACAAAAACAAATTAAAAAGGGAAGAGCACAGTTTGAATTTATGTGATTCTAACACATATACAGGTAACGCAAACATGTTATCAATGAAAGCAATAAAGATGCAGAAAGGCAAGACGAAAATCAAAGAAGTGGAGGGGCATGCATATCTCTCTCTATATGGAAAATCAAAGAAGTGGAGGGGCATGCATATCTCTCTCTATATGTTCCTAAAAATCAGATTCGAATGGAGAGCTGTGGTGGATGTAGCTGGATTATTTTCAGTTTCTTCAGATTCTATTATATGTCTTTATAGCGGCAGTCTTTAGACCTGGCTGGAAAATGCTGTTAATGATGGATAATATATAGGATTAGGGAGATATGTAAGTTATAGAACTATTTTTGTCGTTTGAAAGTGTTTGAACAAACACAAGCTATGTATATTTGATTTCTACTTTAAAGATTAACATATTTTTTTTTACTCTTTGAAATAATACATTGTTATTTCTCCTTAATAGGGAAAAAGTAATTTACCAATGACACAAAAAGTAAAAGCGGAAACATGAGAAATATATAAAAGAAGCAACACTCTTTTAACTGAAAGAAGCTATAGCTAGCTGTAGGTTGTTAAAGGATTCAGTACTTACCAATGACACAGAAAACGTAAAAGCAGAAACTTTACGAAATATATAAAAGAAGAAACCCTCTTTAACTGAAAGAAGCTATAGCTAGCTGCAGGTTGTTAAAGTACTCATTACTTCCAATTTCGGTGTCACCAGAAATTATTTTACGGCTCTATTTCCATCTCCATTTGTCCATACTAGTCCTCACTAGATACTAACGTTGCAGGTGTATTCTTATAGTCAATATTAAATAGCATTAGTAGAAAAGTTTATCTAAATGCTTAGTGGGATGTTACCACCTAATGCATGGTTGTATTTAATAGTGTGGCAATGCTAGAATAAACCCCATGAAAACACTTGCTTTGGTTAACACACGTCTAAGTTTAGTGTTAAGCCACTTGTCAAGGTTAACGCTGATGCAATGGACATATTTACAATCCCATACTGTGGTCCATGCCTACTTGTATTGGACAGTTGAGGTGGGACAACACATGAAATCTCTCTGGTTTAGTGATCTGGGTTGTTGCATCTCCGCATCATGTATGGTATGCCTATCATTAGAGGAGATAATTTGTGCTTGATCTGCCTATGAAGTCCACTTCATAGATATGGTATGGATGAGTTATCGTGCGTTATGAGTCCAACTGTTATGGACTCAAAGACGGCACTGCCATGCCAATTACTATCGCTGTAAAAGCCTAGCCCAAACCAGCTAAGTCGATCTACAGCAAACTGATATCTCTGTAACACCATGTTGATCTCTAGTACATAAAAATTTGTTCTTGAAATAACAACATTATGATAACAACAACAGATTTACCTATAACAGCTGTAGATTGAGCTATAACAGCAATAATTTTTACTATGCAAAACACAAATTTAGAGCACTGGTCTGGTTTTACGTTAACTTAAAATTATCATAACAAGCATTGCAAAAGCAATTATAGAAACTGGGAAGCGTGGTAGTGAACAAGAGTACAGAAATCTTCAAAAAACATTATTGATAAAATAAACTCTTTAACTGTAGATAAGACAGTAACACTTTCCTAAGAACCTATCGTCACAGGCTCAGGCCCAAGCAGACCCCATACAAGCATTCACCCAAGATATCCCAAGATATCCCTACTCTAAAGCCTCAGCTTTTTTATAATGAAAACTCTCACTTTTGCTTCACTATCTTTCTCAGCTTGACCAATTGAAAATATCTTAAAAAAAGCCTTGGCAGCAAAGATGGCATGATTAGCGTTGGACAAGTGAAATTTTGAATTTATTAAAATGTTGAATTTCATCATTATCTTTCATACCATTTCAGAAAAACGGTCCTAAAGATCAACCAAGTGATGAGGGGCAAAAGGTAGCAAATTTGAACGCGTTATAAGAATGGTTGCTAACTCCTTACCAAAATTTTCAAATCCGAGGCTGCTGATTCTGATCCATTTGGCTTCTAGAATGCTTCTTGCCAACATCCCAAGGGGCAAAGCAATTATGCAACAGATCCTCTTAGATGTGCACACCTTACTGTAGATGTTGCGCTGAAAACTCAAAATGATATAAAGAAAACAACAAGAAAGCATTTACAAATAGTTTAAACCCTATAAAACAAACATATAAATAGTTCCCATCCCTCTGTCTAGGGAGTCACCTGGTCTGCCTCTTTCCCTAGAGGTAAGGTTCCATCCAAAACAAGTGGCTATTTGGAAGGCACGTGAACCAAAATGTTGACAGATTTCCTATGAATATAGGACGAAGGATAAGTAAGCAGCCAACCACATTGGGACGACGGAATGTGCCAATGATTTTTTGCCTAGCCAATCATGCATCAGAAGTTGTGTTTTAGAGTAGTGGCTAGGGTTCTGCTTTACAAGAGGCGTGATTGAAATGGATCGCATTCCATTATCACTAGTAATGGTCTTTGATACCACTAGCAGTAATAAAAGTGATTACCACACACTTTTTTCCCAAGCAAAGAAAGAGAGACCATTAACAAAGCACAGAGAGAAAGTGTGCATACTAGTGTCCAATTTTTAGCTTGGATTTGAAATGTGTTAATTCCAGATTAGTCTCATAGATATAGCTGATCTGGAAACAATCAAATCATGCTATTGTGGAAACACATACAAATTTAAGGTCCCTACATTTGGGATTTGAATATTTCCTTTTACAAGTTAACCATGATTCAAACAGTCAGAATTTCACGTCAACCCATCACATTCTAAAGGGAGAGAACAATGCATGATCGTAGCAAAACTACTAGCAAAAAACAAATTATCTGGTGATGAGAGTTTTTTCATCTTTCAAAAACCTGTTTACCTGATGCATTCTCTGTGATTGTATTACAACTGAGTACCCTTCAATTACAATCACAGCTGAGCATACTTCAATAGTGCATGTTGATTGTGATTGTGGTGTGACAAAAAACTGGCCAAACAAGATCCCAGACCGGAACTGACTGTGTCGTGATTATCTTCTATATATACTAGTTCCCACTCATTACTAATGTGGGCTATAGGGGTCACGGCACTGGATCATAACAGACTGATGATCCCTTCGTGAATGTTCTCAAACCTCTTTCAATCAATAAGAGCAACGCAATACAATCTAACCCTGATCAAAACAGAAACCCGAATATCTAGTCTTTTAGAGGAGGGCAGGCTTGCCATTGTAGATTTCAAGTAACTTTTTTGCATGAGGACTGCACTGGACATATTTTTCGACGAGCTTCCGCTCACTTCAACAAAGCGCGGGAAGGAGACTAGGAGGGCACTTGGAAGGTTGCATTGCACTGAGAGCACTCAACACCTTGTGGCGGGGCTTCATCCTACGCTCCAAGCTGTAACTAGACAGTAACAGAGGATACGAAAAAATAAACTTTGCAGGAAACCCTGCAGTATGCATCAAAAAGTCCATGTGCTTCTGTACTTTATCCATGGAAGCTTTTAATATAAATGGGTGCCTCCTAACAAGCTCCTTGATGTCATCTTCAAGGAGGCCAAAACTTGTCAAATGCTTCAATTTCTTTTCCCAAAATTCAGGCCCGTTTCGTTTAGGTAGTAGAATAAGAGGTGCCAATCTGAAAACAGTTTTGACATTAGCCTCTGATCCAAACAGGTTTTGAAGATAATGGATATTGGGACGCAGAGTTTTCTCGAGACTCCCGTTAAGCAGTCTGGGTCCAATGGATATGGCATTTCCCAAGTCTTGTGCAGAAAGGCCCAATGTTTTCATTAACTCAATCTTGGGTTTCAACTGCCGATCAGCATTGAGAGAAAGAATAGCTGGGTTTCTGGTAATGTTCTTCCTTACCTGGTGCTCTGTGAATCCCGAATCTCTCAGTAACTGTACTGCTTGTTGGGCTCTATGAGCTGATCTCGTCGCAACCAAGCATGGCCTTACTTTAAGAATAGTGGAGAGCTCAGACTGACACAACCCACATTTGTTGAGTAAGAATTCTGAAACGGGGCATGTGTTATCGGCTTCAGGGTAGCTTGTGGACTTGTCTTTATCAGCAATAGTTGTAGAAAGTCGTGATAATTTTAACAAAATAATCCGGAGAAATGGTGAAGATGGTGCTGCAACAGCTGCCGCCAGGTAGTGACGCTGAGATCCCAAAGATGAAGCCAAGTACTGGCGAACATGGCCATTGCTGAAGATACGAAGTTCGGGATTTCACCAATATGATCCCATAACAAATCGCTTCAAAGAGGATTGGTGTGATCCGTAGAGACATGTTTGTTTATTATATGAAAGGGAAGGGGATTAGGGCACGAAAGATATAAGTTACATATGAAAGCCAGGGTATTGGGAAAGAAAAAGGAATTTTCTACAATTGCTAGGAGTGGTATACCGAGGCGGAGGAATTGTGTCGACACCCAAAAGTAGTTAAATTTAGATAAAAAAAAAAATTAAAAATCTTGTAGAGGTAGTGTTTGAATGTTGTTTTTGATGGTGGAAATGGATTCAACACCATCAAAAAAAGTTTAGGACACCAAAAATTTTGAAATTTAACAACTATAAATTGGATTTACCAAAATCCTTGCCGAATTTTCTCTAAATATAACAGGAATTTCCATCATTTTAATGTTAAAGGGATGAGGATATGAATTTCAAATCTTAAGGGTCATTAATTTTTATAATTTTAACACTGGTTTTAATCATTTTAATATTAACATTAATAAAAAATGTTAGTAATTTTTTTAAATTAAAATATCATATTATATTGTATTTTGTAAACAAGATTACATAAAGAATAGCAATATAAGGATTATCTAAGTTGTAAAGGTTACTAAAGCCATAGAACATAGCAAGTTTGTGAGAGGCTAACAACCACTTCGCTCAGTACACAAGTAACAACAAAAACATCGACCACTTAGGACTAGTTAATGGCACTCTTAATAGGAGATATCTAGGCAAGGAAGCTTTGTTTGCATCCACCTTATGTTTTATAAGATGAATTTCATTATGTGTATTATTTGAAGGCCGTGATTCACTCAAATTAAAGTTCTTACACTTGCACCCCAAATTTGCTAATAAATTTTCCACCCTATTCCCTCCATGCCGAGTATGAGCAATAACGTAATTGAGATTTGGTATCAAACCATTTATACTAAAAACGACATTCTCCAATCTCTAGTAATGCATTATTTTATGAACAGGTTTCTTGTTCGAAAGTTTTTGTATACATTGAATTACTACCTAAGAATCACCATCCACTTGCAATAACTGGAAACCTTCTCGGATAGCAATAATAAGGCCTCTCTCCACAACCAAAATTTCAGCTAAATTATTGTTGCAATCCCACAAGAAATCGAAAATTTTTGCAATGGCCGAGAATTTTCATCCCAGAAAATCCCTCCACAGCCTGCAACTTTTCGGTTCCCTTTGGAGGCCCCATCAAAGCTCATCTTGATAAAGGAGCTCAAGGGTGGAGAATAGGAGTTAGAAATTGAAGGACAAATGCTTTTGCTGATGGAAGTGAAGAAGGGATCATTGAAGGATCTAAATTGAGGTTTTTCATGATAATTGCTTCAAAATCCTCCACCTGCGAATTATCCGTAGACCAAGGAGAGGCAAGAATGGTCTCTCGAACATTCAATATGATCAAATCCTTGAGCACCAAAGTTGATTGATTCTTTGGGCCAAAAATTTGAAAAATCCTCTGTTTCCATAAGTTCCAAAGAATAAAACCTAGTGCAAGCATCCAATCATGAGAAATAATAGGGTTCTTAAATTTCTGGCAGTACCATTGATCCAACATAATATTAATATTCTCTAAGAATGGACGCTCCATGCCAAAAAATATGAGGAAGGAGATCCCAAATTTCCACTGAAAAAGAGCATGAAAGAAAAATATGTTCTACCATCTCTTCAACTTGTAAGCAAAGAAAAGATAAGGATGGATCCTCATATCCCTTTCTATGAATACGATCCCAAGAAAGAAGCCCCGACCCCATGCAAGTAATCATAAAAGGGTAGAAATTTTTGGCCACCACATTCTAGCCCATATTTGAGACCATAAGGCTACGTTCTCCATTTTCAAAAATTTTGCAATAAAGGAGTAAGCCTCTTTTAGAGAAAAGGGGCCTATTGGTTGTTGTGCCATCCTAAAACATCATCATTCTAAGAAATCCTAATATGTCTATCTTCTAGTGTCTTTTTAAGATCCTCCCATGGTAGTGTAGTCGAAGTAGGAGGCCAATCATCTTTGTATTTCCACCGTCGCCATAATTGATTATCCTCCAGAGGTTTCCAATAATTAGCAACCCTCACTGCACCTAATGAGTGGGTAAAAAAATTAATAGAACAAATACTATCTTTATCATCCAAAGAAGTTAACTGCTATTGGACATCCTCCGAAAAAAGAAGTTATCTCCCCTACTTTTATATCCTAGAAAGCATGTTTTCTCACTACATCCTTACAACCCTGCACCCACTTCCAAATACCCAAACCTAGAATATTACCATCAAAGCGCAATTGATCCTCCTATTTATCCAATGGGGACATACTTACGGAGCCATATGTGCTTCCATAATTCACAACCCTTCTTAACCCAAAGCCACAAAATTTTCATACCAAAAGCTTTACTGACCAGTTCAAGGTCCCGTAACCCTAATCCACTAGCAGATTTTGGTTTGATCAATTTATCCCAACCTACAAGTGCCTAGTTTCTAGCTTTATTAGAACCTCTGTAAAGAAAATCACACCACAAGGACTGAAGCCTATTATAGGATGTTTTCGAGATTGGCATCACAACTAGTTGATAATTTGGTAATGCCTACAAGACTAATTTAGTAAGAACCAATCTTCCTACAAAATTGAGAGCATGAAATACCAATTATTAACTTTCAAGGATATTCTAGATAAAAGGTATTTCCAATTGGATACATGGTTTTGATATAGCACCAATGGACCCAAATATTTAGAAGGTAACTAAACCTCACAAAATCCCAATATTCAAATCAAATCACTCTAAATAGAATCTTGACAATTAAAACAGAAAATGTTGGTCTTGTCTTTATTAACTAGAGTTCCTGAAGCCACCATGGTGGTCTATAGGATTCACCATATTCCTTTCACTTCCTTTAGAGTAGGTAGAAAAAATAGAACAACATCATCAATGAATCGTTGATGTGTAATTGATACATTTTCTCCAAACATTCGTAACCCATAAATGTGACCCATTGAACATAATTTACTATAAAATCTCCAAAGCACTTCCATGGCCAAAATGAAAAGAAAAGGTGATAGAATATCACCTTACCACAAACCTCTTGAAGGTTTGAAGATATAAGACCCATATCCATTAACCAAAATAGAGAAAAAGGGAGGTGATATAAAAGAACTTACCCATGAGATCCACTGCACTTAAAACCCAAAGGCAGATAAAACTTGTAACAAATAATCCCTATTGATTCTATCATAGACCTTAAACAAATCCATTTTAATTGTCATACCTAGTCATTTGGATGCTCTAAGGGAGTGAATGATTTCATATGCAGTAATTATACCATCTAAGCTTTGTCGTCCCTCTACAAAGCTAATTTGTTCCAAAGAAATTAACTATGGAAGTAATGGCTTCAGAAATTTCACGATTATTGTAGAGATTATTTTGTAGATCACATTACACATGGGAATAAGCCAAAAGCCACTAAGCTCCTCTAAATGTCCATCTTTCAGTATAAGTGTTAAAAATGTTGCATTAAGACCTTCCCACAACCACTATGTCTGGCACAAATCCTCCACCAATTCATGAATCTCCATACCTATAAACCTCCAACATTCTTTAAAAAAGTCTGAGGTGAAACCATCCAGACCTAGAGATTTATTATGCGACATTTCCATAACAACCATCTTTGCTTCTTGGATCGATATTGGTCATATGAGAGCTAGGTTTTGTTCCTTAATATTAAGTCGATGGATATAGTGAAGGATTGAATTAATAGTTGATTGTCCATTATGAGAATTCTCTAACAAAATATCATGATAATATCAAACCAATTCATTTTCAAATTCTGCATGCAAAAGCCTTTTGTCCCCATCATCACCAATAATGGAAAAAATCCAATGATTATGATGATGTTGTAACATTAAGTTGTGGAAAAATTTAGAATTCCTTTCACCCTCCTTAAGCCACTGAACTCTAGATTTTTGTTTCCAAAGGATTTCTTCCTAGTGCCATCTTTGTTCCAATTTATGGAGGGTAAGACCTTCCTTTATGATTAGTTCAAGAGATCAACCTTCTACAATCATGTGTTGTTCAACCCTTCGCATATGATCTTATAATAAAGCTCGTTCTTCAAAAATGTTGCCAAAATCATGTTTATTCCATAATTTGATATGGGTTTTCAAAGCCTTGAGCTTTAATTGGAACATGTACATTTTGTTCTTACCTCTCACAACAATTTTCAACCACCATTATTTTAGTAGATCCACAAAACTAGACACTCACAACCAAAGGCTCTCAAATTGAAAAGGGTGATTCCATGGAGCTTCCTTCAAATCCAATTCTAGCCTAATCGATCAATGGTTAGACCTAAGACATGGTAATATTGTTGCTTCGACAAAAATATCCTTATGCAACACTTCTTTAGAGAGGAAAAATCGATCCAGCCAACTTGCAATTTGGTGTCATCCTCTTCATCTATTTTCCAATTATAAAGACCATTTATAGTTGGAATATCTACCAATTGTAGTTTCTTAATGAATCTGTCAAAAGAGGCCAATTCTGGGTCTAATTTTTGAATTCCTCCTTTTTTCTCCTTCATATATCTTATTAGATTGAAATCCCCACCAACAATCCACACTGAATCTATAACATACCTCTTAGTCGCCAAATGTTATCCAAAAAATTAAGCTTATGCCCTGCCATCAAAGGACCATACATTGCTTTTAAAGAGACGAGCTCTTTGGTTCTGAGATAATGAAACCTACTAGTTAATATTCGTGGACAAGTCATCCAAATCTAAAAAACTACTTCTAAAGAGTTCAACAAAACTGCCAAACCACCAATAGTACCCCGCGCATCGAGAGCCATTATTTGGCACCCTTTCCAACATTTTTCACAAATTGGTAGCAGTGTCTCCCATGGGAGTTTAGTTTCCTGAAAGATTACAATTGTTGGTTTCTCCATCGTGATCCTATCCTTAAGGCATCATTGCTTCCCTTTTCTATTTAACCCCCTCATGTTCCATGATAAAATACTCATGATAAATATTTTTGTGATGGGGAAAAAACCTTTGGGATAGAATTAACTTGGCTAGAGTTCACTAACTCCTCCCATGTATTAAGTAGCGTCTCTCTTTTATATTTGTGACCTTTATTTTTGATATATTTTGACAAATCCTTCATAAAAATATATTTCCCTTTCTCCTTCAAGCTTGAATAGAATGAACCCCTTTACCTTCTCTAGAGGACTACCTCCTTTTGGTCTTCCAATTAATAAAAATTACAATATATTGCTCCTCATTCTCCTTAGATAATTCTACTAAGTCTTGCTCTGCCCAATCAGTCAAAAAGCAAAACAAAACTCGTTCTTCTCCTGAAAGTTCTTCCAAATTTTTCTTTGCCAACAAAATGACTTCCTCAATTCTAGGTAAATCAAAGTAATCATAATCTTCATCATTAATAACCTCTTCTGGTAATTTCCACTTTTGGGGTTGCTTTTCTTGCGAGGATTCCAAAGTGTGATAAAAAATAGGAGTGTCATCCTAGATGGTAGAGTCATCCTCCATTGTCTCCAAGGTTGAAAAGGTATTCTTATCCCCCAAGTTCAAGGTATGTGTATTTTGACCACGTTGGGTGCACTGTCTTGTAATAACCCTCATAAACCCATCGTTTCCTACTGATACACTAAGAGTTTGATCCTTCCTTTACAATGATAAGTCCCAAAACAAATGACCATGCACATGGAAATGTCGACTCCAAAAAGGTACATGCTTGTAATCTAGTATTTGGGTCCAAATCTCACCCTAGTAATCCAACTCTATAGGTTCCGACAAAGGTTGTGAAATATTCATATACACACATAAATCAGCATAAGACATGTTCTTACCCCTCCTAGTCACCTCTGAAATATTTACAAAATTCCCCAAAGCATGCCCAATACTTTCTAGAATTTCATGAATCTAGAAATCACAAGAAGAGAATAAAGTCTTACCCATATTGGCGCCGCCAAAAATTCCTCTTTACCTGGATTAAAGCAAGATTCCTAGTGTTTGATATATAGGCCTGCATTATTATAGAAATAAAGCCCTCCCTCAAAAATCTCGGCTTTATCCTCCAATTTCACAGAAATGACTATAAAGAAACCCTTGGGCCACAATCGTAAGTCTACTTCACCCTTAGGTTGCCATGTTTATTGGATCTGCCTCTCCAAATCTCTCTCAGAAGGCCAACTTCCAATAAATTTACATATGAAAGCATGATCACGCATACATTTATGGTGATCCTCCAAGCACATAGGAGGTATTACAAATCTAGGGTTTTGAGGAGCCTTCGAAATGCATTGTCCTCATAAACCGGCTTGTCATTTATTGCCAATAACAGTTAACTACTGAAACCCAAAACTTCTCCTAGTGAGTTACTTCCTTCCAGAGGGTTACTTTTATCCCCTGTTTGAATTGATTTTCCTGCCACTATATTTGGGAAAGAGGAGTAGCCCTCCTACCTTGACACTCGTCCATAACTCTTTCACAACCCACAAAAGTGAATCAACCTTCTAATAATGAGTTGAAAAATAAGAACCATATCAAACCCTAAGACGAAAGAATGTGAATATTAACAGTGCCAAAGAAATAATGTTGATGCGTAAGCAAACATTTTGGTTGTATTTAATGAGACCCATCAAATTTTATCTTTCGAGTGAAAGATTGAATAAATAAATATAATCATTTTGCAATTAATTTATTAATAATAAAAGA
>APFE031740336.1:0-40478 GCA_000404065.3 Pinus taeda | reverse complement strand
TAAGCTGAAGAGAAATGCGGAAATGGAGCTGTGAGGAGACAGGGATTTGATTTGCAGCAGAGTGAGAGGAGATCTAAATATTTTCCAGAAATCTTGACAAAATTTTTAACTCGCTCTCCTTCAGATTTCTCGAAACCCTCATAAAAAAATTTAGATCTAAAAATGAATGATTTTAAAACCCTTGGAATGCAAGATTGCTGGTTGATATTTTTGGAAAGCAATTTTAAATGAGAACCCCAGCAAACAGATAGCTTGGAGAATCTCGATTTTCTTCATCAAAAAACCTGCAAGAACTGATTCTGAGGCCAGATCTTACCCTCCAGGCCCTAGATTTGGCTTCAAACAAAAATTTCTCCTCAGACCTGTAACCTGCAACCTGTAATGGCAAAACAGAACACCCAAAGATAATATGTGCAAGAATCGAAACTGAAAACCCTAACTAAATAATTACAATATTCACAAACTGCAGACTCTAAAATAGCCAGATTTCTCGCTATGCCACATAAATATTTTCATAATTTAAATTTTAATGTGAGATACTTCAGAAAACCCTTCATGCATTCATTAAAAAAAAAATTCAGATGATAAGCCCAAGATTAACCTGGCTGGGCTCTTTCAGAAAATACAATCCGGGAGTTGGCTGGTTCAGCCGAGAACTTCCCCTAACGCCCGGTAGACTCAAAACTAAGATTTCATGCACAACTTAAAATCAACCATTAACATAGAGGGAGAAAATAATAGTAAAATCCAGATAAAATGAAGATACCTGCTATTATATTTCAGAATCTAAACTATCATTCAAACCCCAGAGATTAGACAAGATGCCTGTGCCTAAATCAATCTTCATCAAGCTAAAATCAATGGCTGAAAATAAAATTATACAGAAACATAAATTGTCTTACAGCACTTTCAGAAGAGTAACACCAACAAGATTTTTAACCCCAAAGTCTTTTTTTATTGCGCAAAAAATGACTACAAGAGAGCTTTCTTTAGCATCAGACTCCGAGATTAACACTGGTTGGGCTCTTTCAGAAAATACAATCTGGGAGTTGGCTGGTTCAGCCGAGAACTTCCCCTAACGCCCGATAAACTCAAAACTAAGATTTCATGCACAGCTTAAAATCAACCGTAAAATCCAGATCAAATGGAGATACCTGCTATTATATTTCAGAATCTAAACTATCATTCAAACCCCAGAGATTAGACAAGATGCCTGTGCCTAAATCAATCTTCATCAAGCTAAAATCAATGGCTGAAAATAAAATTATACAGAAACATAAATCGTCTTACAGCACTTTCAGAAGAGTAACACCAGCAAGATTTTTAACCCCAAAGTCTTTCTTTATTGCACAAAAAATGACTACAAGAGAGCTTTCTTTAGCACCAGACTCTCAGATCTAATCTGATCTCAAATGACCCCTAGCACCCTATTTAAGGAAAATTTCCCAACGGCTAGTTCGAGGATCCATGTCAAAATGATCTCGACCGTCGGAGGATCAAGATATTTTTTAATCTCATCCGTCGATTTTTAAATGCCTTTTATATTAAATTGGAAATTCTGCATTTATTTACTCAAAATTTTGACTTATTATATTTTATTAATTTTTTAAGTTGTTATTTTATTTTATTTCTTTATTTTTTTTTAGTTATTTTTTAAACCTTTAATTTTTTTTTATTTATTTTTATTTTAATTTTTAATTTTTTTTTAATTTTTTTTTTAAATTATTTATATCTTTTTTTTTTTATTGTTTTTTTTTTTTTTTTTTTTTTTTTAATTTTATTTTTAAATGGATCCTCAAACTTAGCCTTTGGAAAAATCACCTAGGACCTAGGACTTAGGACCTATGAGGGGATTAAAACATTTTCTAACCCTCAAGACACTTTACATCATGACTTTTACAATTTTACATCTCAAAGGAGAAAACCCATTTGACATAGACCCTCATAGACCACCCAGTTCTGCGACCAAATATAATCTAATAGATCAACACACTAGGATTCCTCTAAGATTCTAATGACAAAATTCATTCCGGCTTTGGGGTTAAGCTGAAGGAAAACTCTGCCGATCATGGATCGGTGAGACAAAAAACCTTCTGGAACGTAGATTATCACTAGAAAATTAGGTCCACCTAGGCAATTAACATACATGACTCAACTCTGCTAAGATTATTTACAATTTACACATGCAGACTGGGTTTACAACGTAACATGATCAGGTCGACGATGACTATCGAATGGCACGGACATGTCGATCAAGTGCTATCCCTTTTGCGAAGAAAAGGGGGTGTACTGCTATGGGTAGTTGACACGTAGTGGTCAACAGGGCCTTAGATCTTGGAGGGGGCGGGTGGGCATTTCCTGCAACATTGGGATGGAGGGCAGCAGATCGATGGGGAATCGAGTGCAGGAATCGCTGCGTGAGGAGGGATATGTTTCAATTTTTGCTTGCAAGCAATGGAGATCACGCAGGTTTGGACAGTGGCAGGGAGTTTTAATGGGTGAGGAGTGATGTCCGCGTGAGATGGACAACTGAACACTTGTGTGGAGGGATAACGCAATACAAATCAAGCGGATTTCCTTTTTATGGTTGCTTGCAGGTATGACAGCTGTGTGTGAGGGGTAGGGTGAGATGAGCAACGTGGAGAACGCTGGACAGTAGTGGCAAAGAATGACCAGGCAACTCACGGAAAGGTTTGCAGATCCAGACAGCATACAAAATTTGAGATTTTCTGTTAGAAAATAAAAATCGACCTTGGGCAGCAGAGAAACTGAAACCGGCGGCCCAGAAACCCCTGAACGAATGACTTTCAGAAAATTTCAATAGAAATTTTGAATCGTGCTGCTTCAGATTTGTGAATTGAACCCTTCTAAAAAAATTGCCGGATTTTCAAACCCTTGAACAACAAAAACGTGCACTTGCAAAAAAGTGGTTCTGAAGCAAATATTCCTGCTAGAGTTGATCCTGAGGCCAGATCTTACCCTCCAGGGCCTAGATATGGCTTCAAACAAAAATTTCTTCTCAAACCTGTAACCCGCAATGGCAAAACAGAATACCCAGAAACAACATGCACAAGAAACAAAACTAAAAACCCTAAAACCTGCTAAATAATTACACTATTCACAGTTTAAAGGCTCTAAATAGTCAGATTTGTTAGTATGCCACAAAAATATTTTTTAAGATTTTGAATATAAGATGACGTGCTTTAGAAAACCCTTCATGCATTCACCAAAAAATTTCAAATGATAAGCCTGGGATCAAAACTGGCTGGGCTCTTCATAAAATGCAATCCAGGAGTTGGCTGGTTCAGCCAAGAACTTCCTTGAACGCCCGATAATCTTCAACCAAAAAAAGGATTTCCTGCACAGCTTAATTCAACCATTAACAAAGAAGGAAAAAGCAATACTAAAATCCAAATGTAATGGAGATACCTGCCATCATATTCAGAAATTTAACTACCATCCAAACCCTAGCGACCAAACAAGATACCTGTGCTTAAAATCACTCTTCATCAAGCGATCATCAATGGCTGAAAATAAAATTATGCAGAAAAATAAAACATTTTACAACACTTCTAGAAGAGTAACACCAGCAAGATTTCAACCTGAAAGTCTTTCTTTATTGCACACAAAAAATGACTACAAGAGAGTTTTTTTTAGCACATGACTCTAAGATCGAATGATCTCAAATGACCCTTGACACCCTATTTAATGGAAAATTTCCCAATGGCTAGTTCGAGTGATGCATGTCAAAGTGATCTCGATCATCGATGAGGATCAAAATCTCTTTTAATCTCATCCGTCAAAATTTTAAATGCATTTTAATATATTAGAAAAATTAAAATCTTGTATTTATTTCCTCAAAACTTTGACTTATTATTATTTTATTTTTCAAATTTTTATTTATTTTATTTTATTTTTGTTTTTTTAGTTATTTTTTAATTTTCTTTTAATTTTTTAATTTTTTTATTATTTATATCTTTTATTATTTTTATTGGACCCTCGAACTTAGCCTTTGGAAAAATCACCTAGGACCTAGCACTTATGAGGGGATAAAACATTTTCTAATTCTCAAGACACTTTACATCATGACTTTTACAATTTTACATCTCAAGGGGGAAAACCCATTTGACATAGACCCTCATAGACCACCCAACTTTGTGACACAAATATAATCTAGCAGATCAAGCAATTTGCAACAACCTAACCAAATAGTTAGGATTATTTCCAAATTACTTTTACATAGACTCGACCAAGCACACTTGGAGTCCCCTAAGATTCTAATGACAAAATCCATTCCGGCTTTGGGGTTAGGCTGAAGGAAAACTCTGTCGATCATGGATCAGTGAGACAAAAAACCTTCTGGAACGTAGATTATCACTAGAAAAGTAGGTTTGCCTAGGCAATTTACATACATGACCCAGATCTGCTAAGATTATTTACAATTTTACACATGCAGACTGGGTTTACAATTTAACATGATCAGGCTGATGATGACAGTCGAATGGCATAGACATATCGATCAAGCGCTATTCCTTTTGCGAAAAAGGGGGTGTACTGCTATGGGTAGTTGACACGTAGTGGTCAACACAAGGTCATAGAAGAGGAGGTATATATCGAACAACCAGAAGGATTTGAGACACATGAGAAGAAATCTCATGTATGCAGATTAAAGAAAGCCTTGTATGGGCTGAAACAGGCACCTAGGGCATGGTACGATCGAATTGGTGGCTACTTGCAAAAGATGGGGTTCATCAAGAGTGACACAGACTCTAATCTCTACTATTTGGTTGTAGAGAATAAGCCTCTAATCCTAGTGTTATATGTGGATGATCTTTTCCTGACAGGATCATCCAGGCTCATCATAGACTGCAAGAAGAACCTAGCCACAGAATTCGACATGAAGGATTTGGGACAGATGCATTATTTTCTGGGGTTGGAAGTTTGGCAGCAGAAGGGTGAGATCTTCCTGGGACAAGGGAGATATGCTACAGAAATCTTGAAGAAATTCATGATGCATGACTATAGACCTATGGCTACTCCAATGATCACCAACTGGAAGAAGATTAATGCATCAGAAGATAAAGATGTTGATCCCACCTTGTACAGGCAGCTCATAAGGTCCTTGATGTATCTGGTCAATCCTAGGCCAGACATTTGTTACGCTGTCAACACCCTCAGTTAGTTCATGGTAAAGCCTAAGAGGGCGCACTGGACAACAGCCAAACATGTTCTTAGGTATATACAAGGAACAATGGAGCATGGACTATTGTACACCAGAGGCATTGACATTAGGCTGAGTGGGTTCACTGATGCAGATTGGGCTAGAAGTTTAGCAGATCAGAAAAGTACAACTAGGTACTGTTTCAACATTGGATCAGGAGTGACCTCATGGTGCAGTAGGAAACAAAAATCCATGGCTTTGAGCTAAGTTGAAGCATAATATATGGCAGCTAGCGCAGCTTCGTGTGAAGCCATAACGCTTATTCAAGAGAAGGATGGAAGCGACTAGGATCATGTGTGATATTCAGAGTTGCATCAAGCTCTCTGAGAATCCAGTACTTGATGATCGGTCAAAGCACATTGATATTAGGTGTCACTTTCTCAGAGACTGTGTCCAACGAGGGGCAGTACATTTGAGCAATGTTCCACCAAGTCTCCGGGACGGGGAGACGCGGGTGCGGGGAGACGCACAAAGGGGACATGTGGGAGTACCCTCAAATTTTAGGGAAATTTAGGGGAGACGGGGGGACGTTGAGGTATATATAATATAATTTTTAATTATATATATTATTATATATGTATATAAAAATGAAATTTTCATGTTCATATTCATTGTTCAATAATGAAAGCATATTAAATAGACTAATTAATAATAGTAATACCAATACATTGAAATTTCAAATTTGATCTATACATAAAATTTAAATTCATAATTGAATCAAATAATAACATATTGTAATTGAATCTTGGTCCGTCCTCATCATTTATGAATTGATACATACATCATTCATATGACATACTCATTATAATGTTCTAAATGCTAATTCATCAAGATTCAACACCATAAGGTTCAATAATAAAATTCAATATGAAATATTCAAATACAATGTACATTGATCCATATCATTCATCATTCATCAATCATCATTCTATAATTTACATTGAATCATTGATTTAAAAATTACATTGAAAATTGAAAATTTTGAATTCATCATTCATCATTCTAGTCTTCTAGATTCTAAATTGAACACTAAATTAAAATTTTCAATTTATATAACTCAAAGTTTCAAACTCAAAAATAGTTAAGAGTGAAGAGTCGGTCATCAATATCTAGTGTCACAATTAATTTTCATTTTTTATTTTTTATTTTGTTTATGAAGGGTAATTAGACAAAAATGAAGGGGGGATGCCCAAAAGAACCCCATTTTCGGGGCGACGCCCAAAAGAACCCCATTTTTGGGGGGGACGCCCAGAAGTACCCCTTTCGAGGGGTCGAGTCTCCCACACTGGGGAAACACACCCCCTTGCGTCTCCCCAAATCTCCCCAAAAGGGGGACATGGGGAAACGCACCCCCGAGAGTCTCCTCATCCCGGGTGCGTGGGGTGCGACGGGTGTGCGCACCCCACCCTGGGGGACGCGTCCCCGTGGAACACTGCATTTGAGGTACACTCCTACATGAGAACAAGTGCCAGACATCCTTACCAAGGCTCTAAGAAGAACAAAGTTTTTTCATTTCAGGGAAAAGATGGGGATGGTAAAGAATCCATTTCAATAATGGATAAGTATCAGAAGTTGCAGTGGAGCAGTTAGTAGTGCCAATGCTATGGGCAACATGATGCAGCAAGTTGAGAGGGGGCTGCAGTGGCACAGTTAGCAGTGGCAGTGCTATGGCAGCATGCTGCAGTAGGTTGAGAGGGAGCTGCAGTACAGGAGCAACAATGGCAGTGGCAGTGTCATGGGCAATAGTACAGGAAGCAATAGTGTAGGGGATGTGAGGTAGCAAGCCAAGCATCAACATAGGCACCAATGCGGAAGATCAGTGTGATGTTTCTATAGTGAAACATTGCTAGAGCACATTCCTCGCTAAGAGGGAGTGTTGATTCTTGGTAGCATCGGATGTGCTCTAGCCTTGAAATTTGGAGGAGAGGCTAAGATACATGAGATCTCCAAGACCCAGAAATCGTTTTGAGAAATTCCATCCAGATGAGGAGTTATTAAAAAAAATATATATTTTTAATGAGTTCCTAAGTCTAGACTTAGGAAAATAAAATATTAATGGGTATTAATAGAGATAAGGATGAGAAGCTTCTAAGAGATGAGGATCAAGTCTGTTTTAATCTTAGTCATTGATTAGGGACTTAATCTCGACCGTTGATTCATCAACAGGAAAAGTATAAGAGAAGACTTGAGGGTCATTTGGAGACACACCGACAGATACTCAATATCTCAATGAAATTCGATTCTCAAGGAAGAGGAGGTCGATTTCAGAGACTTGCAGGGAGGAGGAAGAAGAGGGCTTCAGCAACAGGGAAAGATCGAGGAGGAGGTGATGTAGGGGTATTGGAAGACAATGTAAAAAGAGAGATTCAATCCAGAGGAGAGACGCAAGGCCTACGTAGAGGGACGCAGTGCCACTTAGAGCCACGTTGGGTCAATCAGAGTGACGCAGAAGTGGGAGCAGGGTCTCCAAAGTGTCAGATGGTCTCAAAAGGAAAGTTTCAGGTGTTTTCTTTCATTTTCTCTATAAAATCATTCCTTGTAAAAGCAATTGCTGCTGAAAATTAATAAAGCCCTCATCTAATGCACAGTTTTCCCGCATTGGGTTTTTCCGGGGACAATTGTCCAAAAATAACTGTGTCGATGTGATTGATTCTTGTGCATGTATTTTTTTCTCTGGGTAATTGTGTGATAACTGCAGTAGAATTTATTTTAATATTTGTAGAAGGAATTTCGTAAATAACTTATTGAGAATAATAAGTAGGTGAAATAAATTAGTGGATGTAGTAATACAATTTTAGTTTAGAAATTTTCACACCAAGTGTATGGTGCAACTGTGGAGCCAGCTGGGCATGGGGAATTAGATGCATCTTCCTTGTCCAATAGGTGAATCACGAGCAATCTCTAAATGACTCTGGGGATCCATGGAATGTTGTATGTTGCTGTGGAGGTCCATGGCCCTCTACACACACCCTACATGTGCCAATGTAGCCCTCTGGAGGGTTAGGACCTCGTATAGGGAGACCAAACCCAAAATGGAGACCATCTGTAATCCTGCATAAGATCCAATGCGTATCCTTGCCCTCCAGTACACCAAGTAATTAAAGAAATCAAGTAAAAGAGTTTACAAACCATGAAAAATAGGTGGGCACTTCATAATGGCATGCCCTTCCATAGTGGGCTTTGGCATGTGCAAATGTCTCCAAGCTCAAAGGGGGGTTAACCAAGCACCCTATTAGGCTGTTTCTGATTCTAAAGGGGGTGGTATGTCCATGGTACAAACTTCAAATGGTGGTGGCATGTGATAAAGTGATAGAACCGAGTAGGGGATGAAGGTAAATACTTGGGTCACTGCCATGGTACAAGGGTAGCTAATGAAAGGGAAGCCCATACTTGGGTAAATGATGTGTAGGAGGAAGAAATCGTGGTACATGAGATACCCTGGCCTTGATTTTTCCACCCTTCTTCATATGTCTTTTGCCTTTTATGATTTTTCTTTGGTTAGCTGCTCGGGGCTCAAAAGAATGAGAGCATGATGTGTATAGCAGTGGATACCCCTTTTAAGGTGGGGCAGTTCATTGCCCACCAGGGTTGGGACAATCATGGGTTCCTGAATGATAAGGAGACTCATCTAGGGCCTATAGGAACTTGGGTGATGGCCATGGAAGGGGGTAAGAGCTCATGTATTGGCTTTTTCCCACGTGCTAAATGTGTTTGTTCCGACCATCTTTTGCATTTTATGGTACAATTTCTTGTTGTATGTGGTCAATTATGCTTTTTCTTTTGCATCAACCTCCTGGCATATTTCTAGGCACGACCCAAGGTGTGGGAAAAGGGGAGAGGATGGCTGACCCTTTATGGAGCCAGTGGAGGAATGTGGACCCAGGTGGGAGGAGTGATGAGTGAGATTATAATGAGCGTAAGGGGGGTATATATGTGGATCAGGGAGCAGGACCATGCAACCAAAAGCAGGGTTTTCCATATAGTACCATCCCTAAAGCCCAAAGGTTAGTAAAAGAGATCCCACGAGACTAGGGTCCAAGGTCAACATCCAAAAAGACCTAAGGGACAAGAGCACAAACCTAGTCCATTCATTCCGCCAAATCCCCCCATTAATCCATGTCCAAGAGTTTCAATGATAAGTAAACTAAAATACTCAATCACCAAATGACAGGGCATACCTTTAGGTTTGGGAGGCCCACCTTCAAACATACCATCATGACCTATGGGTGAGGGACCACATGGTTGGCTCAAGTGGTGGAGAAATGGCATGATGAGCTAGATGGTGGCTACAAGGGGCTACCGGCTGAAGATCATCATGGAGAAATTTTTTCTCCTAGGGATATCATGCACAAAATGGTGGGTACTAGGACATAAGCTCTTGAACAAATGGGCGAAGCTACTCGAGCGGGAGGTCATGAGAACACCAACAATCTCTTAGTTACTGTAGACCTGCTACTTGCACATATCAAAGGCTAAACGCATGAGGCAACATGTTTCTATGGTGTCTTATGATCACCCATGCTTAGTGTTAGGTCGTAAAATCAACAGAAAAGTAAAAACATGCAAATTTGATCTAAATGCAACTACTCTACCATGAGAAATATCATATGGTGTTAGTTCTAATGAGGAAATGAGCATGCAATGCATCCTACCCTAACATGCATACGACGAAGCTAATATTAAGTGTAATCATAAAGTCAGTGCAACCAACATATCATCAAATCAATATAAATATGCTTGCCTATATGATTACTAATGCAACAAATCCCAAAGGGAGTGCAAACCCAAAAACACAAAGGATGTTGTGAGCGGGAGGTGGGAAAATATGGTTTCCATGTGAGGTAAGAGGAATCCCTAAGAGAAGGAACACGATTCAATCTAGAAATGCAGAGCCTTCCCTCCAAGTACACAATGGTGGAATGAATGATTACCTTTAAAAAGTTCTTATCACAATCATTGCTCATAATATTGTGCTTTATTGAGGCCACAAGGTTTTGATGAGAGGGGAATGAAGGGCGAGGGAAGGAAGGGATGCAATAAATAGGTTGCTCAAGATGATGGACACACTGGAGAAAGGAGGTCATGGAGTGATCAAAATGGAGGGTGTGTCCAAGGAGATAAAGTATAGTCAGTGAGAGCCTCTTTCTTGACATTGCACTCAAAAGGGAGAAGGGCTCATGGTCACTTGGGATATGAGGGGTGAGGGAACCACTTGAGGAAGACTGAAGATGACGAACAACATGAAACGGCAAGGGGGAGGGTGAAGTGTCATATTCAACAGGTTTTTCTTCCCCAAAATCATAATCTAAAGGCTCAAGTGATTTGAATATAGAATAATAAAGAGGATAGGTAGGAGCCTTATTGATTTCCTCATTGTTAGCATCAAAGACAGGGTTTTCCCTAAAAGGAGAATCAATTATTTCCAACTTCCCCTCTTGATGCAAGGGAAAATAATAATTCTCCTTCCCAAGGGTATCGATGGATATATCTTCATAAATAATGCCTAAGAGAGGGAAAACAATCTCAGCCTCATATTCCTTGTCGGTATCATAAATGAGAACACAATCAAATTGAGGACCAATGATTTCCCACTTCTCCTTTTCAATGTGGAAGTAATATTCAATGTCATCTTCCAAGGGGCTAATGGGATCACCTTCCTCAAGGTTCTCAAAATAAGAGTCATCAGGAGTAATATCCTTGAGAAAGGCAAGGTTAATCTCAATTTCATTTTCCATAAACTCATCCTTCCCAACACGTGTTCTCAAAATCATCATGTTCATCATGTGGACCCAATGAGGACTCTCATCTTCTTGCTCATTATCCCAAGGTTATCTCCAACCTCTTAATCTTGACCAATGATACCTTCCCTTCAGAGGGCTTCCTCTGGGCTCTCACAAGCAGCTTCATTATATTGGAATTTCGGTCCCTTATACTCTATGAATTTGTTGATCAATTGGATAAAAGATGAAATGCTTCGAAGCTCACACGAGTCAAGCCAACCTCAGTGCTTGTATTCAATAGAGGCAATAAATAACTCTATGAGGTTTTCTAGATGAGCCACATTAACCTCGGAAGCATGCTTAATAAGTTTTGTTATGTGGTCAATTGTTGTGGATGGATCACCCTTGGATTGTGGCATATTTTTCATGAATTTCCAATCTAGGCCATTTATGTATCCTAGAACCCATGTGATATCCAAAGCAAGAAACAATTCATGAAGATTTTTAGAAACCATTGATCTTTATATATTGATATCATGGGAGTCACCAGGGTGAACTAACCCTGCCTTAACAAATGCTTGTTTCACCCTACAAGCACTGAATTTGAGGTTCAATGAAGAACTAGGGCTTTTTTCTTCCAATGGAGTTGCCAATAATGATATGTTAATATGTCGTATGGGGAACAAAAACACACATCTCGTGTCCTTGACAACGATGCCAAAATGTTACCGCTCAAACTAGCAATGGTCCTAAAAGGGGATCCTAGAGGGGCAACTGCTAGGTTAAAGGAAACAATGGAGCAATCGACCTGGTATGAAGGGAATCACCTAGATAAATAGGTTAATAAAGGGAAAAGAGTGATTCCTAAAGAGGCCTATTCACAAGAGAGGCTCAATATATGGCTTGCTTGCCCAAGTGGCAAGATGAAAGGCTCTATAAGAACGGCCAAGAGGGTCTTAATGGCTAGGTTTAGGGAATGATACTTCTTAAGGAGGGACCTAGTCCTAAAAAACCCTTATGAAGACTTGGTTTCCAAATGGTTGTTGTAGGATTACCTTCTAAAAGTTATGGGACCATATGGGACCAAGTGGACCCACAACTAGGTCAAGGGGGCAGAATTGATCAATCAAGGGTATGCTTGACCTAATTGAGGAGGAGAAGGAGATCAACGAAGAATTTTCAACAATCTCAACACAATGATCTCAATGACGGCACTAGCCAAGGGAATCAAAGGGCAAGATTCGATCTTAGATCTAGGGCTTGCAATATCTCAAGATCCCACCGTCGGAATAGCTTCAAAATTTGAGGGTCTTTAGGGGACACAACAATGCAATAGAGGCTAGGAGATCGAATTTTTTTGATGGGCAGTTTGTGAGAAATGTGATGCCCTAGGTCCCCTATGGAGGCTAGACCTAGAAGAAAGAGGGAGAGGTCATAAAGAGTATGATTTATGGTGATCGCTTATGGAAGACCAGTGCCTATTCCTTTGGGAGAAATGGAGTTAAGAAGATTCCAATGATTAGTATAGTTTCATTAAGTCAAGGAGGTCTCTAGAACAATTTTGCATGACAATTAGGGCACAAGGAAAACTGTTTGGTCTTTATACTTCAATGTGCAATATGTGATGACTTGTCAAGATAAATTTCAATGAAATATCTCTAGGAACATTCACTTATTCAAACATGGCCCATAACATGATGCAATGGTAATAAAAGACAAATTTGTACCCTTTCATCCAAGAAAAGCAGCAAAATTTCGACCTCGTATAACAAAACATCCCAGCATCATTTATGTGACATAGAAAAGAAGGACAAAATAGCATAAAAACAACACTTACTTGTGAGAACAAGTATATCCTATCATCATCATATGCCAATATAGAAGATCCAAGACAAAAATGAAAAGATCCAAACATCAAAATTCATCCATCCATCCATCCAATTTCGTCCTTCAAAAAGAATAGCGAAAATCTCACAAGAGAATATGATCCGTCCAAGTAATGATAAGAATGAATCAACTCATCATCTATTTATACAATGTCTAATGAATTTGATTTAGCTTATTTTGGCCTAATTTAGCCCCTAGAATAAAACAATGTGCAAAATAACAAGTACTTTTGGTGACAAGCCCACCAAACTAGCTAAATTTCAAAGGAATAAGCCTCTCAAGAGGGTCGAATTCTTAATAACATGTGTCGTTGGGCCTTAGAGGAGGCCTAATGAATTCCATAGGTGCGATAATGTGAAATAGGACTCAAAAGTAGTGGACAAGAGGTTGGCCCCTTGTTCTCCAAGTAATAAACTTGTGGTGCTCCCAAATGGATGTGGGGGCATACAAATGTCCTCGTGGGTCTCCAAACAGATCGAAGATGCCTGTAGACCATCTGCAATGGCTAAGATGATGATATAAGTGATGCCACATCATCATATACATCTTGGACCATCTGCCAAGTGTATGGTGCAACTGTGGATCCGGTTGGGCATGGGGAACTAGGTGCATCTTCCTTGTCAAATTGGTGAACCATGAGCAATCTCTAAATGACTCTGGGAATCCATGGTATGCTATCTACTGTTGTGGAGGCTCATGGCTTTCTACACAAACCCTACATGTGTCAATGTAGCCCTCTGGAGGGTTATGACCACGTATAGGGAGACCAAATCCAAAATCGAGATCATTTGTAATCCCGCATAAGATCCAATGCATCCCCTTGCCCTCTAATACACCCAGTCATTAAAGAAATCAAGTAAAAGAGTTTACAAACCATGGAAAACAGTGGGGCACTTCATAATGGCATGCCCTTCCATAATGGGCTTTGGCATGTGCAAATATCTCCAAGCTCAAAGGGGGCTTAACGAAGCACCCTATTAGGTGGTTTTTGCTTCTAAAGGGGGTGGTATGTCCATGGTACATCCTTCAAATGGTGGTGGCATGTGATAAAGTGATGGAACGAAATAGGGGATAAGTAAACTAAAATACTCAATCACCAAATGACAGGGCATACCTTTAGGTTTGGGAGGCCCACCTTCAAACATACCATCATGACCTATGGGTGAGGGACCACATGGTTGGCTCAAGTGGTGGAGAAATGGCATGATGAGCTAGATGGTGGCTACAAGGGGCTACTGGCTGAAGATCATCATGGAGAAATTTTTTCTCCTAGGGATATCATGCACAAAATGGTGGGTACTAGGACATAAGCTCTCGAACAAATGGGCGAAGCTACTCGAGCGGGAGGTCATGAGAACACCAACAATCTCTTAGTTACTGTAGACCTGCTACTTGCACATATCAAAGGCTAAACGCATGAGGCAACATGTTTCTATGGTGTCTTATGATCACCCATGCTTAGTGTTAGGTCGTAAAATCAACAGAAAAGTAAAAACATGCAAATTTGATCTAAATGCAACTACTCTACCATGAGAAATATCATATGGTGTTAGTTCTAATGAGGAAATGAGCATGCAATGCATCCTACCCTAACATGCATACGACGAAGCTAATATTAAGTGTAATCATAAAGTCAGTGCAACCAACATATCATCAAATCAATATAAATATGCTTGCCTATATGATTACTAATGCAACAAATCCCAAAGGGAGTGCAAACCCAAAAACACGAAGGATGTTGTGAGCGGGAGGTGGGAAAATATGGTTTCCATGTGAGGTAAGAGGAATCCCTAAGAGAAGGAACACGATTCAATCAAGAAATGCAGAGCCTTCCCTCCAAGTACACAATGGTGGAATGAATGATTACCTTTAAAAAGTTCTTATCACAATCATTGCTCATAATATTGTGCTTTATTGAGGCCACAAGGTTTTGATGAGAGGGGAATGAAGGGCGAGGGAAGGAAGGGATGCAATAAATAGGTTGCTCAAGATGATGGACACACTGGAGAAAGGAGGTCATGGAGTGATCAAAATGGAGGGTGTGTCCAAGGAGATAAAGTATAGTCAGTGAGAGCCTCTTTCTTGACATTGCACTCAAAAGGGGGAAGGGCTCATGGTCACCTGGGATATGAGGGGTGAGGGAACCACTTGAGGAAGACTGAAGATGACGAACAACATGAAACGGCAAGGGGGAGGGTGAAGTGTCATATTCAACAGGTTTTTCTTCCCCAAAATCATAATCTAAAGGCTCAAGTGATTTGAATATAGAATAATAAAGAGGATAGGTAGGAGCCTTATTGATTTCCTCATTGTTAGCATCAAAGACAGGGTTTTCCCTAAAAGGAGAATCAATTATTTCCAACTTTCCCTCTTGATGCAAGGGAAAATAATAATTCTCCTTCCCAAGGGTATCGATGGATATATCTTCATAAATAATGCCTAAGAGAGGGAAAACAATCTCAGCCTCATATTCCTTGTCGGTATCATAAATGAGAACACAATCAAATTGAGGACCAATGATTTCCCACTTCTCCTTTTCAATGTGGAAGTAATATTCAATGTCATCTTCCAAGGGGCTAATGGGATCACCTTCCTCAAGGTTCTCAAAATAAGAGTCATCAGGAGTAATATCCTTGAGAAAGGCAAGGTTAATCTCAATTTCATTTTCCATAAACTCATCCTTCCCAACACGTGTTCTCAAAATCATCATGTTCATCATGTGGACCGAATGAGGACTCTCATCTTCTTGCTCATTATCCCAAGGTTATCTCCAACCTCTTAATCTTGACCAATGATACCTTCCCTTCAGAGGGCTTCCTCTGGGCTCTCACAAGCAGCTTCATTATATTGGAATTTCGGTCCCTTATACTCTATGAATTTGTTGATCAATTGGATAAAAGATGAAATGCTTCGAAGCTCACACGAGTCAAGCCAACCTCAGTGCTTGTATTCAATAGAGGCAATAAATAACTCTGAGGTTTTCTAGATGAGCCACATTAACCTCGAAAGCATGCTTAATAAGTTTTGTTATGTGGTCAATTGTTGTGGATGGATCACCCTTGGATTGTGGCATATTTTTCATGAATTTCCAATCTAGGCCATTTATGTATCCTGGAACCCATGTGATATCCAAAGCAAGAAACAATTCATGAAGATTTTTAGAAACCATTGATCTTTATATATTGATATCATGGGAGTCACCAGGGTGAACTAACCCTGCCTTAACAAATGCTTGTTTCACCCTACAAGCACTGAATTTGAGGTTCAATGAAGAACTAGGGCTTTTTTCTTCCAATGGAGTTGCCAATAATGATATGTTAATATGTCGTATGGGGAACAAAAACACACGTCTCGTGTCCTTGACAACGATGCCAAAATGTTACCGCTCAAACTAGCAATGGTCCTAAAAGGGGATCCTAGAGGGGCAACTGCTAGGTTAAAGGAAACAATGGAGCAATCGACCCGGTATGAAGGGAATCACCTAGATAAATGGGTTAATAAAGGGAAAAGAGTGATTCCTAAAGAGGCCTATTCACAAGAGAGGCTCAATATATGGCTTGCTTGCCCAAGTGGCAAGATGAAAGGCTCTATAAGAACGGCCAAGAGGGTCTTAATGGCTAGGTTTAGGGAATGATACTTCTTAAGGAGGGACCTAGTCCTAAAAAACCCTTATGAAGACTTGGTTTCCAAATGGTTGTTGTAGGATTACCTTCTAAAAGTTATGGGACCATATGGGACCAAGTGGACCCACAACTAGGTCAAGGGGGCAGAATTGATCAATCAAGGGTATGCTTGACCTAATTGAGGAGGAGAAGGAGATCAACGAAGAATTTTCAACAATCTCAACACAATGATCTCAATGAGGGCACTAGCCAAGGGAATCAAAGGGCAAGATTCGATCTTAGATCTAGGGCTTGCAATATCTCAAGATCCCATCGTCGGAATAGCTTCAAAATTTGAGGGTCTTTAGGGGACACAACAATGCAATAGAGGCTAGGAGATCGAATTTTTTTGATGGGCAGTTTGTGAGAAATGTGATGCCCTAGGTCCCCTATGGAGGCTAGACCTAGAAGAAAGAGGGAGAGGTCATAAAGAATATGATTTATGGTGATCGCCTATGGAAGACCAGTGCCTATTCCTTTGGGAGAAATGGAGTTAAGAAGATTCCAATGATTAGTATAGTTTCATTAAGTCAAGGAGGTCTCTAGAACAATTTTGCATGACAATTAGGGCACAAGGAAAACTGTTTGGTCTTTATACTTCAATGTGCAATATGTGATGACTTGTCAAGATAAATTTCAATGAAATATCTCTAAGAACATTCACTTATTCAAACATGGCCCATAACATGATGCAATGGTAATAAAAGACAAATTTGTACCCTTTCATCCAAGAAAAGCAGCAAAATTTCGACCTCGTATAACAAAACATCCCAGCATCATTTATGTGACATAGAAAAGAATGACAAAATAGCATAAAAACAACACTTACTTGTGAGAACAAGTATATCCTATCATCATCATATGCCAATATAGAAGCTCCAAGACAAAAATGAAGAGATTCAAACATCAAAATTCATCCATCCTTCCATCCAATTTCGTCCTTCAAAAAGAATAGCGAAAATCTCACAAGAGAATATGATCCGTCCAAGTAATGATAAGAATGAATCAACTCATCATCTATTTATACAATGTCTAATGAATTTGATTTAGCTTATTTTGGCCTAATTTAGCCCCTAGAATAAAACAATGTGCAAAATAACAAGTACTTTTGGTGACAAGCCCACCAAACTAGCTAAATTTCAAAGGAATAAGCCTCTCAAGAGGGTCGAATTCTTAATAACATGTGTCGTTGGGCCTTAGAGGAGGCCTAATGAATTCCATAGGTGCGATAATGTGAAATAGGACTCAAAAGTAGTGGACAAGAGGTTGGCCCCTTGTTCTCCAAGTAATAAACTTGTGGTGCTCCCAAATGGATGTGGGGGCATACAAATGTCCTCGTGGGTCTCCAAACAGATCGAAGATGCCTGTAGACCATCTGCAAGGGCTAAGATGATGATATAAGTGATGCCACATCATCATATACATCTTGGACCATCTGCCAAGTGTATGGTGCAACTGTGGATCCGGTTGGGCATGGGGAACTAGGTGCATCTTCCTTGTCAAATTGGTGAACCATGAGCAATCTCTAAATGACTCTGGGAATCCATTGTATGCTATCTACTGTTGTGGAGGCTCATGGCTTTCTACACAAACCCTACATGTGTCAATGTAGCCCTCTGGAGGGTTATGACCACGTATAGGAAGACCAAATCCAAAATCGAGACCATTTGTAATCCCGCATAAGATCCAATGCATCCCCTTGCCCTCTAATACACCCAGTCATTAAAGAAATCAAGTAAAAGAGTTTACAAACCATGGAAAACAGTGGGGCACTTCATAATGGCATGCCCTTCCATAATGGGCTTTGGCATGTGCAAATGTCTCCAAGCTCAAAGAGGGCTTAACGAAGCACCCTATTAGGTGGTTTTTGCTTCTAAAGGGGGTGGTATGTCCATGGTACATCCTTCAAATGGTGGTGGCATGTGATAAAGTGATGGAACGAAATAGGGGATGAAGGGGAAAATCGAGGTCACATGCCATGGTACAAGGGTAGCTAATGAAAGGGAAGCCCATACTTGGGTAAATGATGTGTAGAGAGGAGAAATCGTGGTACATGAGTTACCCCCACCTTGGTTTTTCCACCCTTCTTCATATGCCTTTTTCCATTTACGATTTTTCTTTGGTTAGCTGCTCAGAGTTCAAGGGAATGAGAGCATCATGTGTGAAGTATAGGAGTGGATACCCCTTTAAGGTGGGGCATTTCATCGCCCCCCAGAGGTTGGGACAATCATGGGTTTCTGAATGATAGAGGAGGCTCATTTAGGGCCTATAGGAACCAAGGTGATGGCCTTGGAAGGGGGTAGAACTCATGTATTGGTTTTTTCCCGCATGCTAAATGTGTTTGTCCCAGCCATCTTTTGCAGTTTGTGGTACAATTTCTTGTTAAATGTGGCCAATTATGCCTTTTTTTTCTTTTGCATCAACCTCCGGGCATCGTTCTAGGCCCGACCTAAGGTGTGGGCAAAGGGGAGGGGATGGCTGACCCTTTGTGGACCCAATGGAGGAATGTGGACCCAGGTGGGAGGAGTGATGAGTGGGATTATAATGAGCAGAAGCGGGGTGATATATGTGGATCGGGGAGAGGTACCATGCAACCAAAATCATGGTTTTCCATGTAGTGCCATCCCTAAAGCCCAAAGGTCAGTAAAAGAGATCCCATGAGACTAGGGTCCAAGCTTAACACCGAAAACGACCTAGGGGACAGGAGCACAAACCTAGTCCATTCTTTTTGCCAAATCCTCTCATTAATCCATTTCTAAGAGTTTCCATGATAAGTAAACTAAAATACTCTATCACCAAATGAAAGGGCATACCTTTAGGTTTGGGAGGCCCACCTTCACACATACGGTCATGATAGGTGGGTGAGGGACCACATGGCTGGCTCAGGTAGCGGAGAAATGGCACAAAGCTAGATGGTGGCTGCAAGGGGCTACTGACTGTCAGCTGAGGACCATCATGGGGAAATTTTTTCTCCTAGGGATATCACCCACAAAATGGTGGATAACTTGGCACATGGCATGCATAGGAAATCTCCAAGTGTCCAAAAATAGCCTAAAAAATGCCTTGGGAAGTGTGACCAATGCCTCAAACAACGTGAGATGCCTTGGGAAATGTGAAAGTATCCAAAAATCAGAATGCAACCAGATCCAAAAGGAGGTCTATTCCATGCCACCAACTGACCTGTTCACCCAAAAATTCACTATAGGTACCCCTTCCCAAAGGAGGGGTAACAAGCCCCTAGGCCCTAGGACCTTAGGTTAGTTGATGCCTCAATAATTGTTAAGGTCAAGTTCATTTTTTTCCGATAGAGGAGTGGATTCCCTTCCTACTAGGGCATAAGATCATATGCTTGGATTTTTCACTTTTAGGACAGAAATATTCTTGTAACCTTATTGTTAGCTTTTTGTAACTCTTTTTGTTCCATGAAGTAAATATATGATGCATTTCTCAAATAAACATCACAGCAAACTCAGAAAAACTAGCCAGACATGCTAGAATGTGTTTGGTTTAGCAATTATGTATTTCCTTAGTAAATGAAAATTGCAATAGAAACTTTATCATTCAGTAAAACAAAAACAACACTTTTGAGAATGAAAGATTTCTTGATGCAATATAAAACATTTGTCTTGGCCTTAATTTTTCCATACACTGCACCATTGTATTCTCCCTTATCCATTTGTTTTCTTTATCTTTCCTTTCGCACTTATTTTTCCATTATCTCATGCCATATCAGTTTTTCTAATGCAGTTCAAGACGTCTAGAAGTGAGCAGACTTGAGTTACTTCTCCAAGTTGGCACATTTTGCACAGCCCTTGGAGCTCTAATTGCTGGTAAGATGTTTTGGTTTCGTTTACTTTCTTTGGTTTGGATTTATGAATCTTGTTTCTTATTTAGGAGTTGATAACACCTTGGCATGCTTGTATTTGAATATTATGAGCCAGGTCAATTTTCTTTGAAGTCTGTTGGTGTTATTCATTTTATCCTTAATGCTTTGCATTAGACACTGAGTTATTAGGTTTGCATTTCATGCGAGTGCATTACTAGGCAAGTTTGTAAATTAATTATTGAAATATCAGATTACAAAAATGCAATAAAAATGCTCAAGTATAGCTTTTTGACAAGGATTAAAAACAAAGGTGCTTTCAAATTGAATTTTATAACTTATCTATATCATACATAAATACACCTCTGATAACAATACTGACGATAATCTTAATCATATTAAACAATACTAAATAACCAAAGTCCACCTAGTGGACTATTACAGCAAAAACTAACACTTCAACATAAAGTCCAAAAGCTCCAGTGCAAGACCCACTGTACTCAGAGGAGGCCACTATCACCTCACCAACTCTCCTCTTGCTTCTACCCTGCTCCCCTACGTCTCAAGGGCACTTCACCCTAGTAGATCTTAGGAATCAAGTGGCCTAGTGAAACCAAGTCAAGAGCCCCCTAAGGCTTCCACTTCTACCACCACCAATCCACAAATTGATCAACTAGGGTTTAAGGTGGATTCTTGAGATAGGATTGCTAGTTTTTTAGGATAATTTCCATATTTGAGTTCAAGAAAAAGATCCCCAAACACAAACAACCAAGAATTACAAGGAAAGTAAAACCCTAATAAAACAGTTTAAAGGACTTTTAGAATAGAAGACTAGTGCCTTAGCTTTGCCAATATATTTTTTGGGGTGTTGCCCACTAAAATGGTTAACCAAAAAGGAGAAAACTTTTCTCCTACATTGGACAACTAGCCAACAAGCCTTGATAGCCACAATTAGTTGATGATGTGCCATATATCTCCGTCACTTGCATCAACTATTTGTTTCTCACCGATCTAGCATGAGCAAATGGACGAATGTGGGCTACCATTCAAAAGGTACTTTAATCATTTTGCAATTGAGAGCTTATACTTGATTGTTTTGGGAATTTAGCATGGATTATGGGGTGATCTGGAAGATTGGCATACTTTGACTGTGGTCTTGTTCTCTCACCTTACATGGGAAGTTAATCTTTGATCCTATTATAGTGGGACCTCCCTTAAGGCCCTTTGGGTATAGGAGGGGTACTACTTGGGAAGCCCTGATTAAGATAGCGTAATTCTATCTTCCCGTATGTCATAATTAACACCTTTCATCTTACATTACAAACCCATATCTCACCTCCATTCTTCGAGTACACCTTGTTATTGGTTCTTTGGGATTTTGCATATATATTCACATACTAGGGTAGGGCCCTGAAACTTTTCCCTAGGAGGTTGATGCAACTAAAAGAAACAGAAAGAGCACATCATGGCCAAAATAAAAAAAAATAAAAAAGTTCAAATGCAAAAGATGGCCAAGGACTTGAAAATTAGCACGTGGGAAAAAGCCTAGCATGAACTCTATCTCACTCATATGGCCATCACCCGGTTCATGAGCACATATTGCTACATAACATCAAATAAGAAACCCTTGCATGTCCCAACCCCGATGAGTGATAAACTGACTCATCTTAAAGGGGTAATATAACTACTACATCATACAAAGAAGCTCTAACCCTTTAGCTATAATCTGTTATACAAGGAATAATCAAGAAGTAAAAATGCACAAGAGGGGTGGAAAAACCAAGGCCAAGTTGGTAACTCATGTACCCATGAATGCTCCCTCCTCACATCTATAAACCCAAAATGTGGACACTCCCATCAATTGGTCCCTTTTACCATGGCATTGGGACATAAAGCACTCTTCCCTCAGTTACCATCATTATTATTCACTAACACCTATCAATTGGGTCGACCAGGGAACCATTACTTCCCCTTAGGGGTTGGAAGCACCTAATAGGGTTAACTTTTAGCCACCCCTATCTAGGGAGAAAACATCTTTGCGAGATCATGGTCCCGATTTTGCAAGGAGATCCTTATTTGAAGTATTAGACTGCCCCTAGAATTCAAGTTTGGTTCACTTAGATGTATTATCGATCCTAGTCTCCAATGACTAGTTTCTTTCACTAGAATCCATGTTGTTCTTGTGAGATGGTCTAATAGCCTAGTTCTTGGGCACCTACTCCACAAGTAACCAGGGCCCTCCAGAGAAGTATATTGGCACAATTAGTTGAAGCATTGAGACTCTTGGGCCTCGTAGTAGCATCATTGGATGATACATGTCCAAGAGCACCTCCAACACCCAAGATGTTGGTTGACTTTGTCTCAGATTTGATGATTCTTTTGGATGACACAAATGGACCTAGCATGCCCCTAGGTTGTCCTTGACACAACCCGATGAGCAACAACTGATTCAGGATCCAGATGAAGATGGTCTCACACTGAGAGACTAGGGAGGGTTTGTTGCACGGTGCACCTAAGAACCCCCTAACGTTGGAGCAAAGGAGGCCTTATTTAGCAGTTGGAGATCCATGGAGAACACTTTGTGGTGCCCCAATTGGATCTTGGGACACCACAAGGGGAAATGAGGTGTATTTGAGGGCCAACCCTCAAATCATGGACTTGGCATGCATCTACATCATTTTGGACACTTCATCACCCTTGGACATGGCATTTAGAGCACTCATATTGGGTGACATCAACCCTAGAGAGCTTACACTTACACGTGTCGGATAATTAGGGCATAGTTTCATAAAGCTAATGGATTGGCATGTAACCCAAGTACTTTTTATCATCAAACTTGTTTTAGTGGCTTTTGCAGGTTAATTATTAGTCATACTCATATAAATAGAGGAGAGACTCATTTGTATTGAATCATCTTCACTTGTCTCTATTTCAGCCCTCTTGGATAATTTCGTCTTTCTTGAATTCTTGTGGAGATGTGGCTCTATGGTGTACTTTTCTATTTGGAGCTATTTGTTCGGTCTTGGAGATGTTACTTTAGAACAATAAAGGCTTGTACATGCATTCTATCTAGTAAGTGTGCCATGGATTTGATAAATTTTTATTCTTGTGTCTAATGTATGGAATGATTTATTGTTTAGGGTTTCTTTTGTGCTAGTGTTGACGGTGCTGGACCTGCCAACATTTAGGGGATCTCCTCGATATGAAGTCCCAACTAGACCTCACACCATTTCGTGTAGGAGTCCCATCGGTACGATGGACCGGTTGCCATTATCCTAAAGATATGCCTTAGCTCTTGCTTGTCAGCACATGAGAGTGATTTACTTAGTCTTCGAAAAACGAGGTTCGTGTGCCTGGTGAGTGTTTAGTGTTGCTTGTGTCAAGGTTCTTTCACTGCAGAGGGAGAGGGTGAGAGTGAATCTCAAGTCAAAAGGGAATAGTCCCAACTTTGTTAGGGACACACAACACAACAAGACATGTGCAACTTCCGGCAAAGTAGTCCACACAAATGTGGCAGTCACAAACACAAGGTGAACAGATAGCACATACAACACCCAGTGGAATAGTCCACACGAGTCCGATGGTCGTTATAACAATTTTTCGAGAATGAATATGTCAAGTGTCCGGTAGAATAGTCCACACGAGATAACATTAACAACTGATACAACACATTTCCAACAACCTATGTACTAAAACAACTGAAATAGTTCAACTGTCTTAATACAGGTTAAAGCAACATGCATTACAAGCGTCCAAAGAATAGTCTTACAAATGAATACAATACATGTGTGAAAACGTGCTAGCCTTAACAGGCTTCTGAACTAAGCGAAAGTTCAAGGACACATTTGTACACCATTACATCACTAACCCCAATAGCGAGGCGTTGGAGCCACTACTCGCTCCTCAAAGAAAATATTACAGACTCTCAAGGCTATGTGGGAGGAGCCAAGTTGAAAAGTCCTTTGCATGTATAAATGAGGGGTATATATAGCCAAGTGTGAACTAACTCTTGTGACTGTTTGACTTCCCTCATGATTGTTTGACTTACATGACTCTTCAACTTTACATGTGGGTGTCTTGGACTTCCATGTTACATTACATTGATTACGACAGTATGGCCCACAGTAGTGATGTGGCCGAGATGACTCATGACATGACTTGACATGACAGTGCTGGTATGTTCATGTTGATCGTGGTGTCCATGTCGAGTTGCAGTGCTGCTAAGTGATGAGTGTGCTCTTGGTGTATCATAGCTTCACCTTCGCATGGCAAGGTGTGCGCAGTCTTCGATGGTCTTGGTGTTTTCTTGATGTTGCACGTGCATGTATCCCCTTCACTAGTACTTGGCATGCTTCATGTTTTCATCAGTTCGCGAACAAGTCTCCAAGCATGCACTCCTTGTTCGTCCCATTTGTTGTCGCGCCTGTCTCATCCATGTCCCTGTATCTGCAATCATTCATGATGAGGCAACATCAAATCCAGACATCTCATAGTCTACCATGATGCATCATCTTTTGTTTTCAGGTGTAGGCAGCAGGGAGGACACCGACAGTGAAAACTGCACAGATTCTCCGAAAAGGCTAGCAGCAGGCTGTGCGAGCTTGCTCGCCAAAACTGCGTAGAACTAGGAGGATGGCCTGTAGGACATTTCTGTGCAGTTTCTGGGCTGAGCAAGGTGTCATGTAGCCCAAGAAAACTGTGCATTTTTACGGAGGAGCAATAGGCTCGTTGACAGGGGGACTAGTTGACAGAACTGCACAAATTTCGGGGACAGTGCAATGACAGGAAGTGGGTGCCTGTCCTTCATGTTTGCACAATTTCTTCAGTTAGTGGAGGCAACGTGCTGGTAGCTTCTGCACAATGTTTTGGAGTGAAGCCCGAGTTCACGGCCTGGTCAAACTCTCCTGTTGACCAACGGGAAGCTTGGCAGATTTTCTTGCGGGCAACGCAGATTGAGATGGCTTGTTGAGCAACTTTTGCATTGTTCTGGGTGACAATCAGTCAGGTCGATTATAGGATTGTGCAGTGCAGACTGCCTGGGAGGCAGCCTCAAGCTTTGCGCAATTCTAGGCAACAGTACATGATCACTGAGGGTAAGGACTGCGTAGTGTAGCTCAGTGGAGGCCCGACTGTTGGAGGGTGGCCCATCGACAAAGTTTCAACAAAATGACTAAGTGTGTGAGCGAGTGAACTTGTGCATGCATGACCTTGCGAACACACACTCAACACGACTCGACGACAAGACACCTCGAACCATCAAGACAACATACACTCAGTGTGACTGACCAACGGGTGTGAGCAACAAGCGCGACACTTGAGATAGATCATTGAACAATTGCGATGACACTTGCGCGACATTGCATACAACCTCGTGTGTGAGTGCGACTGATGCTTACATAGCGAATACAACTTGTACACACGAAGACAGACCGTGAACATAACCAGAGCATGACTGCAAGCATGGCATTGTGATCAACATACTAAAAGATGTCAGGTGAACGGTCAAGCGAGGAGGGTGTAAGGACTTGACATGAGCTCATGGGATGAGGCCGAGTGTTTGCTCCAAGGAAGGCTCCGAAATGGGATGCAGGCCAAAATTTTGGAGGGTGTTGCAGTGGCTACAACTCTTGGCGACACACTGGTTGAATAACAACTTCTTTGTTTTGGTCCATTGACAACACAGGGCCTTGGTCTGTCAGGGAGTATTGAATCATTGTGCAAGTTACTTCGGCTTCCCCAGTTACCCCATGGACAGACATGGTTCACCTTTCGCCAACTCAGTTGGCTCGCGGGTTAAAATTTTTCAGAGTATAAGTTTTCATCTCTGGTGTTGCTTCACTGCCAGCAAGCCTGGACAGTTCCCTGGTGGAGTCACACAAGAACACACACATTGCTCCATTGCTAGCGAGCCTAGTCAATATCCCGGTGGAGTTGCATGCCTCACCTCTCTGCGCAGGAAACCTTTCTCTTCTTTCGCCTCTGTATTTTTTAAAAGAGGTCTATGCATAGGCACTTATTTATTTTTGGGGTGGAAGAGGGATCCCGACTTATTGAGACCAGAAGAGGTTGTTCCTTTAGAGAAGTGTTGGAATTTCTAAGTCTAACTGTTAGAAATCCTTCATGTACTTTCTGATTTATTTCTGCCTACTTGTTCTGTTTAATTAACAAGTTATTTACCATGTAAATACTGCAAATAAATACAAGTACATGCTCAACACATTACAAATCATCAACTGAAGGAAAAACAAGCACACAAGTGACACCATTTCTTTTGGACTAATGTCCTCAGAAAAACCTAATGTGGGAAACTAGTGCAGCTATCTGAGGGTTTTATTATTAAGCAGTTTCAAAATACAATCTAGGTGCCAAACCGGCTCACCCAACAAATAATGATCTTGGCAGTAATACCTCTCAGTGGAAGACAGATATTCTGACTAAAATCCCAAATGAACAATCCCACAGCTCTCAGCTCCAATCTACCCCACGAAATCTCCTAGCGTCTACCTCTAGGGATTGTGTCAGCCTCTTTGGCCCAGCGTCAGCCCAACTAGCCCTGCGTCAGCCTCTAGAGGCTCTGCGTTAGCCTCTGGAGCCTCTGCGTCACCCACGCTGGCTCTCCTCAAGCACTGCGCAACTTCTGGCTGCTTCTGCATGGCCTCTAGCTGGCTCTGCGTCCCTCTCTCTCGGCTTCTGTGTTGATGTTCTTGGTACCCTCTCTGCCTCTCTGCTTCTGTATTCACTACCCCTCAGCTGCGACTCTGATCACTCCTTCAATTTCCTTAGCAAGCCCTGCCCCAGAAAATCGAATTCTTGATCAACTCGGTGTATTCTCCAAGTGACCCTCAAGCCACCTCTTATACTTTTCCCATTGACAATTCAACGGCCCAGATTAAGTCCCTAATCAACGGCTAAGATTAACTTTGGCTTGGTCCATGACTTTTGGACCCTTCTAACACAGTTTTATATTAATTCACATTAATATTTTATTTTCCCTAAGTTTAGACTTAGGGACTCCAATAAAAATATTAATTATTTAATATCTCTCAAATTGTTTAAAATATGCCCAAACCATTTTGAGTATTGGAGATCTCATGTGCTTTAGCCTCTCCACCAATTTTCATGGCTAGAGCACATCTGATGCTCCCCCAAATCAACACTCCCCCTTAGCGAGGACTGTGCTCTAGTACTACTCCTCACTGAGCATCAACCTGATCATTCGGCATTGGTCCTTGTGTTGATGCTAGGCCTACTACCCAACATGCTCTGCACTGCTACATCATGTACAGCCCATGGCCTTGCCACTGCCACTGCTAACTGTTGCATTGCAACTCAGTTACTAAGAAGTAAGTAACTGATCTCCCAACTCTGACATCTCTATCAGGCTAGAGAGACCCATGATGCTGAAACTCCCTCTATCACTGACAAGTGCCCCTTCTTTGATCTCTGCACTGTTGCAAAAACTCCATCTTGCACTACTGCCTCATGCTGTCTTGGGAATCCTACACTGTAGCTCCCTCTGTCGCTCCATCTGCATTTGTCTCTACTGACATCCGCCAATACTACTACTCCTCTTTGGGGCTCCCATAGCAATGTATAATCCAAGAGGCTGGGTACCTCGAGGATCCTGCCCCTCATCGCCTGTAGTCTGTTTGACTACAACTTGATGTCTCCCCACCTCTTCTCTAAAGGTACATGAGCACTCATGGCATAGTCGTCATCAACAACCATCTTCGCTCTTCTTCTGGACTCCCTCTGAGTCTCGATTTCCGTCCTAGAAACCCCTATGCCAATGTCGAGATGCCCCCACTCCGATAGTTAGTGCAGCTGCACCACTGATCCAGATTTCTTGGCTAGAAATCCTTGGTAGCAACTCCCTCCTCCTTGGTCTTGCCCTGTTAGGTATTGTTCTGACCACAGTACCCCACCAACTTCACTCCGCAACTTCTCCACAGCCTCCTATGCCCCAGCAAACTGAAGTTTAGAGCCTCTAGGCTCTGCACAATCTCGGCGCTAGCAAAATCCGCACCTCCTGACCACGGGTATCAATCCTTCCTGACTGAGAAAGATGACCAGGCACTGTAGGTCAGGTTTGCTCCTTTCTGCCACTGCGTTGATCCTTCTCTCAGCTCAAACTTGATGACGTAGGCACTGCATCACGCCTTCCTTGCTGCTTTTCCGCTAGGAACAAATTTTGTCACTTGGGACAACTGTTTCTGCTGTTGTTGCTCTGCTCCGCTGATACCCTCAATTCTCCTGTGATCTGCAACTACGCTTTGATACCATGTTGGAATTTTTAAGTCTCTGTTAGAAATCCTTCATATACTTTTTGATTTATTTTTGCCTATGTGTTTTGTTTAATTAACAAGTTATTTACCATATAAATGCTGAAAATAAACACAAGTACATGCTCAACACATTACAGATCATCAACTGTAGGAAAAACAAGCACACAAGTGACACCGTTGTTTTTGGACTAATGTCCCCGAAAAAACCCAATGCGGGAAAATCGGTGTAGCTATCTGAGGGTTTTATTATTACGCAGTTTCAGAATACAATCTAGGTGCGAAATCGGCTCGCCCAACAGAGAATGATCTCGGTAGTAGTACCTCTGTCGGAGACAGATATTCTGGCTAAAACCCCGGATGAACAATCCCATAGCTCTCAGCTCCAATCTGCCCCACGAAATCTCCCAGTGTTTGCCTCTAGGAACTGCGTAAGCCTCTTTGGCCCAGCATCAGCGCAACTAGCCCTACGTCAGCCTCTGGAGGCTCTGCGTCAGCCTCTGGAGCCTCTGCGTCACCCACACTGGCTCTCCTCAGGCACTGCGCAGCTCCTGGTTGCCTTTTTGTGGCCTCTAGTTGGCTCTGTGTCCCTCTCTTGGCTTTTCCACTGATGTTCCTGGTACCCTCTCTACCTCTTTGCTTCTATATTCAGTGCCCCTAAATTACAACTCTGATCACTCCTTCGATTTCCTCAGCAAGCCCTGCCCCAGAAAATCGAATTCTTGATCAACTTGGTGTATTCTCCAACCGACCCTCAAGCCTCCTCTTTTACTTTTCTCATTGACAATTCAACGACTGAGATTAAGTCCCTAATCAACGGCTAAGATTAACTCTAGCTTGATCCATGACTTTTGGATCCTTCTAACACGGTTTTATATTAATTCACATTAATATTTTATTTTCCCTAGATTTAGACTTAGGGACTCCATTAAAAATATTAATTATTTTAATATCTCCCAAACTGTTTAGAATCTGCCCAAACCATTTTTGGGTATTGGAGATCTCATGTGCTTTAGCCTCTCGACCAATTTTTGTGGCTAGAGCACATCCAATGCTACCCCAAATCAACAAGAAGCATGTACAACCTCTAACATAGGCTTGCTCGTTTACATTTCCCCTTCTCCGTTTCTACTAGTTGGATGAGCTTGAACACGCAGAGCAAAAGGTTGAGTACAAGCATGGGCTTTCCTAGTGTGGACATAGGTTCATGGTGTTGATCAGTGGTTGTCATTGATGTCAACCCAAGCAGCACCAGGGGCTACCCCGATCTTATAATGGAATTTTAACATGACAACTCATATTATTTTGTGTCAAAGATCTTCTCGATGGATTTTGCTCGTCGAGATGTTTCCGTTGATACATGGTATGCCTCCCAGTTTTTCACGGTTTGAGAGTTATTTGCATTTGAAGTTAGTAACCCCAGTTAGTGGGCTAAAACCTTATGGGGTTGTGGCATGGCACTCATAATTGGTTGTGGTCATTCAATAGTCAATAATTAATAATATTTTTTTGCTCCTAAAATACCTCCAACGTTCACTTGTTGAGGACCCTCTCAACTCAAGACATTCATATAAATAATGACCCTCATATCCTCTTGTAGGGATTTTGTGGTTTAAAACAGGTCATCATGGCATTTTCGCTTTAAATTTTTTTCTGCGAAGCTTCAGAAGCTGAAATTAAAACCCATTTGAGCCGAACCCTTGATGAACCTCGTGACCAAATTTCAGATCTTGGTTCGCTATATTTTCGGAAATATGATCTGAGGAAGTTAGGATTTTGCATGCTCTCGAATTCCATGTCAAACAAGTGATGTTGGGAAAATCGTCATAACTTTCTCTCTGACCATTGGATTATAACTTTTCTTTTGCGGAGCTTCAGAAGCTCAAATTAAAACCCATTTGAGCCAAACCCTTGATGAACCTCGTGACCGAATTTCAGATCTTGGTTCGCTATATTTTTCGGAAATATGATCTAAGTTAGGACTTTGCATGCTCCCGAATTTCATGTCAAACAAGTGATGTTGGGAAAATCATCATAACTTTCTCTCTGAGCATTGGATTCATATTTCGTAAATAGTCACAGAAAGAGGACAGACTCTAGTTTGTTGAGTAGCATTTTCATGGCCAAAGGTTGCAACAGTGACACGTGGCACTTCGTATAAGTTTTCTCTACTGAACCAGGCTATAATCAGGGCATCGTGGGAGATTGGGGATAACTCTTTCTTGAAGAATTCAATCTTGATCAGACCTGTGGGGTTGCAAGGAGGACTCAGAGCGCTACCACATGACCCAATTTCAAACCCTGGAGATCAAAAATTACATAGGTACAACATATTCAATATCGAGCTCCTAGAAGGAAAGAAAAAGCATGCATTCAAGGATCACTGCAATAAGGACCACACATCAACAGTCAAGGGTAAGTCTCCTGCAGCAAGGTATGAATGATGAGTGTTTACATTTGAATTTTGAGTATCATCTCTGACATATGTTTTTGCAAGACAACGTAAGTATATACAGGGTCTCGGTTATATCTCTTATGTCTCTATATGCCACAATTAGTTTTGATACCACATTTCGGATGTCCTATTCTTCATACTACACATTTGATGCTACACCAAGTCTGCTAAATCTATATGATGTTGTGAGTTCATGTTACTTGTCTTGTCATATTTGATAGAATGGTCTTTGTTGTTGTACTTAGAACTTGGTTCATCACAAGTCTAGGGTCTGTCATCAATTTCTATTTTATATATCTTTAGGTCAATTTTGGATATAGTCTTGCATAGAGTCCAGGCCTATATCAAGAGTGGGAGTCTTTGTCTACTACTGCAAAAAGTCAACAACAAAAGTGACAAGAACATTTCAAGTACACATTGTAATTTTAATTTGTATTTATTCATTATTATGCACTTACATGTGTTTTGTAGACAAAGGTAAGTTGAAGGGTATTTTGTTTTGTTTTGGGATTGGTTTCGCGGGGCAAATTTTGCATGCAAGTAGAAGAAGATTCAAGTACAACTTCAAGCAAGAATTCAAGAGTAGAAGTATCAAATCAAAGGAAGCATTGCAGCGGGACATCCTTTGAAGACATGACAACCATCCGTATATTGTGAAGTGTCAAGGCCAAGAGTCATCATTGTAAAGTTGTAAAAGAGTCATTTGTAAAAGTGTCATCATTGGAAGAGTCATTATTGTAAAATAGTCAATCTGCCTAGAGTCAAAAAGGCATTATTGGGAGGTATAGGAGTCTCTGTTGGGAAGATGTCGTGGTTGGGTTGCAGAGCATAGTGTGATTGGTTGTTCGGTCAAAATCATTGTAAATCATATTGTATCGTGGATCATTGTCCTTGGTACGGGAATCCACACTCTTGTCTCATTTCAGTCATTATAGGGTGGCAGGGAGGTACTAGGCAGGTGCATGAAGTCGCCTATAGGTTGGAGCCTATGAACACTTCAGGGTGGTAGGTTGGTCTAGGGTGTTGGAGCATCCATTCAGTTGGTTACTGAAGAAACCAGGGCATTGGGGCGTCCTTCCAGTGGGAGCTGGAGAAGAATGTTGTTCTAAAATTCTAGGAAGTTGTTGCTTTCATTTCGGTTGGGGCTAAAAATTAAAGAATTTATTATAAAAGCGTTCGGTGGTTTTTGACCTGGAGGGGGTTTTCCACCTAAAATTTTTGTGCCTTCTGTGTTCTTTTATTTATTGTTATTACTGCATAAAAATTAAGAATAATTGAAGATTAACTAATGCTCTGAAAATATTTAAAAGTGTTGATTGCTAAGGAATACTGATTCACCCCCCGCCACCCACCCCCCGCCCCCTCTTAGTATTTTCAAACAATTGGTATAAGAGCTTGGTTCCTTCAATAGTAGTCTAACAACTGGAAGGAGATCATGGAGCATACTAAGAGTAGAGTTCCTTTGTTCAATGGAAATAACTATGCACTTTGGAGTGGAAGAATGCAGGTTCATTTGTTGGTGCAAGGATACGAACTATAGGAAATCGTTGACAAAGGCTTCACACTGATCCAGGATGAACAAGGTAAGAAAAATATGGTATATGATGCAAAGGCTAAAGATCTTATTATCAGTGGGCTTATCGAATCTGCTTATCTTAAGGTATTGAGTTGAAAAACTGCTAAAGAGGTATGGGGCAAGCTTGAAAATATATATGCAGGTGACTCAAAGGTGAAAGAACCAAAGCTTCAAATTTTCAGGGCAAAATTTGAGCAACTCAAAATGAGGGAGGATGAAGATATTGCTGCATACTTTCAGCGTGTTGATGAAACAACAAATACATTGGAAGGTTTGGGAGAACTTGTTGAAATGAAAATTGTTTTCCGAAAGATCCTCAAAACCTTTCCAACAAGATTTAACCCTAAGGTATCTGTCTTGGAAGATAGATCGAATCTGACCAATCTTAGCATAGATGAATTGCATGGAATTCTTACAGCATATGAAATGAGGATTGAGGAAGAGGATGGCACATCTCACTTAGAAACAACATTTTCTGCATCCAAGAAGAATAGTAAGGACAAGCAAACTCCAAAAGCAAAAACTTGCAATTGTAGGGATGAGGAAAAGGAAGAAGATAAAGAAGAATTCTCAGATAAAGAGTTTTCCTACTTCACGCGGAAAATAAGAATAGGTACGGGAAAATTCATAGGTAAACTTCCATTAATATGTTTTGATTGTGGTGAGGTTAGGCATTTTCTAGCCAAATGTCCTCACAAAAATGAGGTTGTTACGAAAGGAAAGAAAAGTCCAAGGAAGTTCAACAAGCAAGGCAAGAAGAAATGGTTTAAGAAAAGTTTCTTCTCCAAAGAAGATAGCTCCTCATCCAAAAAAGACAGTGATAACGAAGAAGAATTCAATGGAAGAGAATTGTTTATGGCCAAGCACAATAAGCAAGAGGCACCTGATGTAGAAGGAGACGAAGAAGAAGAAATCACTGAGGTTGAATTTCAAAACAAAGTGATCAAGGTTATGAAAGAGCTCAAAGATGAGAAGAAGCATGTCAAAACTCTTGAAGATGATTTGAAGACAGAAAGAGAACAAGTCCTCAGCCTTAAAATCAACGTGAAGAATACAAGCAAATTGAAGAATCTCTCAAGAAATAATTACAGGAAAACAACAAGGAAAGAGAAGCATTGGAAGATGAAATAGTTGCTCTATGAAAGAACGTAAAAAATGGAAAAAAAATTCAAAACTACGCCAACAGTTCAAAGACTTTGGATGAACTCATCAGCAACCAATGATCATACAATGACAAGACTAGTCTTGGTTACAAAGAAAAATTAAAAAATAAGTCGAGTCCTTCTATGACAATTAAAGAAGATGGATATGCAAAATCTACCAGCAGATAGATCTCTCAGCTAAATCAAGAGATCAAGACTCGCAGGAAGAACCTTGGAAGACAATTCCTCGAAGAAGATTTCCTCCTAGGTACCAACCTATCTTTTATGGTCATTGTTATTCATGTGGAAGGTTTAGACATAGAGTTGCAAAATGTCGCATGTCCGTTTGGAATGAATATAATTCCAAGAGATCCTTCAGAAATGGATATTCCAGAACTCAACATAATATCAACAAATTTGATCATTTGAGAGATGATGTTGAATGTTACAAATGTAACGATTTTGGACATATGGCTAGGGATTGTGAAGTTCCAGACAGGTACAACTATTATCAGCAAAACCCTAGAAGGAAATTTGTAGGATCACGAGATAGACACCAAACAGAATCTTCTGTGAATAACATTGAATGTTACAAATGTCATAACTATGGACACATAGCTCGTAACTGCAGGTACAAGATGGAATCGACCATGAATGAAAAGCTTGACGACAAGAATAAGAAGGTCTAGAAAGGTAAACAGGTACATGATGAACAAGTACAAGATGAGAAAGAAAATAAAGAAGGTAATAAGGTCCCAACAGTTAAGCTTCATGATTCGTAACAGATTGTGAGGAATCAACAACTGCTTCAATTAACGACTCAAGTCAAGATGGCTCGTTAGGTGACTCACTATTTTGAACAATTTGGCTTGTTGACTCCTTAATGTTTGTAGAGGAGGAGTCTATGCAACAGTATATGGCACAAGTCTACGATTGACAGGAAGGTAGTTTGAACAAGATGGCAGCTTCATTACAGGTTCAGAGGGAGCAAAATAGTTGAAGGATTACAGGTTACCAAGAACAAAGCAAGATTAATCTGCAAAGGCTATGCACAGGTTGAAGGAATCTATTTTGAAGAAACATTTGCTCTCGTTGCCAGAATGGAAGCTATCAATATGCTTCTCGCTTATGCTTGCTCGAGAAAAATCAAGGTCTACCATGTTAGAGTCAGTGTTTGCATATTGCCATCAGTGATCAAAACTCCTCTTTTCATATCATATTAGGGCCCCATTTTGAAATTTTTGTCATTCCACCTAGGCCCTCATTCAAAAATTTACTCACTGCTGATACCCTAGTAAAAAAAACCTCACTGACCTACACTCCATCTACCTCCCTTGACCTTTTCCCATGACCATTCCTCTCATTTCCCTCTCCTAGGGTTTTGAGGGCATTTTTCTTGGTTTCATGACCTCCATGGTTAAATCATCAGCAAAACTTGTATCCTGATGCTCTTACACCTTCCCCTATCCTTAATATACCTTCCTAAACACTTTCCATTACTCCTATCCCTCAAATTCATCATTTTTCTACAAATCCTATCCTATTGCTACGCTTTTGACACTTTTCTAGACTAGACCTGTGTTTTGCCCTTTTGAACCCATTCCCCTCACTCAATCCTTGAAATTTCAGTTTCCCTTACTTCCTAACATCCCTCCCTACCTCCCAAAATTTTCCTAAAAATTTAGAAGTCTCCTATCCCTTTTATTTCTCTTCATTCCTATAAATTTCCCAAATCCTCTATTTTGCCTACACTAAACCCTAATTTCCTCTCCCATGGAGCTAGCGTTTGCTATGGAATCAGAGACATCTGAGCAGAGGAGGCATAAGGGAGGTCATTTCAGCAAGTATGAGGCCATTCCAACTCATAAGCATCATGTCTCCATCATTTTTCAAGAAGTCATTCCAAAGGACAAATCATTTGCCACACATAGGGCCAGTTTTTCTTCAAACTATGTTTCTGACCAAACAGAGATGAATTTGACAAAAGTGAGAGAAGTTTTTGTCCATCATAGGCCAAGAATGAAAAACCTCCTTCAGTTTTTACACAAGTGTCATAAGTTTGGAGAAATGTCAAAAATACAGTTGCTACAAGAGAGTTGCTGCACTTCTAGAGTGACCTTGGGAAAATCAAATTTTCTCCTAGCTGGAGTGTCCAAATGACTTGCTTGATGAGTCAAATGATAACTAGACAGAAAGAGCTTTCTCATGATCTATCATGAGCTCAATTTGGGGTTGAGGAAAGACTCAAAAAGTTGCCTGCAAGAGCACACTTCATTTTTGCACTCTCTTTCTGCACTTTTTGACCGGTCTTGGGAGAATTAACTTTTAGGGGGTCAAATCAAGTCCATTTTGGAAACTAAATGTAGATCTGGAAACTAGACAGGATAAGCTTTCCAACGAGCTATGCTGGGCTCAATTTGGACACCGGGAAGGCAGTCAAAATCAGCCTGCAAGATGGAGGACGCACTTGACATTGTGAGGGCGCAGTTGACAGAAAATGGCGCACTTGACCATTTGTTGATATTTTTGAATTTTCACTGTAATTTTGACTTTCCTCTCAGAAATTGATATTTTCACCTATGTAATTGAAGAGGGTAAATGTAATAATGATGTGGATAAGTTACCTAGGGGTAGATTCATCAAGTAAAACTTATCATCAAGTCAAATGAATCAGTTTCAATGTAATTAGGGAGGAGTCACTTAGAGCTCCCTACACTCTAGGCATCAGTTCATATTTTTGTGGATCTCTTCCTCAACTCAGGGATTCGACCCCTGAGGATGAGAGAAGGTTGTTTTTATGTCTATATCTTACCTTTCTTCACTCTTTTCAGAGGTTGGACTCAGTTGGATGTTGTACTAGTGATCAGAGACACTATTGTATAAGATTTTGGCCAGTTTTAATAGATGAATTGCAGCTATTTCTTTGGGATACATGTGGTATGAATGTTTAGCATTGTTTCTTATTTGTTATCATTCGTATGAATGTTTTGTATGTTCATAAACCATTTCATGTCTGTTATATGGTAATTTTCAAGTTGATAGGCAGAATACATGTTTGCTCATGCTCTGTTTTGGGAAAGTTATCATAATTTGTCCATTTTTCTTCAGTTTAGGAAGAATACATCTCTTATGCTCTTTCTAACTCCTTATCAGTCTTAAACCATCTCACCAAATCACCTTTTAAGTGCTAAGCCTTCTGCCTACCTTGCCCCTCTGGATGTTTGCAATCATATCTCATTTGCCCTGACCTAGCCTCTTGACCTAATATCCTCATCCAACAATAACCCCACCAAATCAAATCAAACAACCCTCTGCACTTTATACCTATCCTAAAACGCTAATCCATCCAACCCTCATGGTTGTGATCCTTTGGAGAGAGCCTTCTCCGGCCTAGTAGGCTAGCTACCAAGTCAAAAGATTGGTTTGTGGTTACCTCAGTTGGACTCTTCGTCAACCTTGGAGATCCGAAGGAAAGATAACATACCAAATGGATTTTTCTAAATGGTGAATTGGAAGAAGAAGTTTACATTGAAAAACCCGAAGGTTTTCTACTCTCTGACAAAGAAGACTATGTCTGCAGATTAAAGAAGGCTCTATATGGTCTCAAGCAAGCTCCTAGGGCTTGGTATGCTCGTCTTGACGGATATCTACATCAACAAGAATTCAAGAAAGGAAGTGCTGAAAACAATCTTTATATGAAAGTGGATCGAGATAACCTAACAATTATCGAAGTATATGTGGATGATATAATATTTGGAAGTAGTGATGACAGATTAAGTAAAGACTTTTCCACAAAAATGCAAAGTGAGTCTATGAATGGCGAACTAACATACTTTTTAGGGCTTTAGATTTCTCAACAGGGTAAAGGAATATTCATATATCAAACCAAGTGCATTAAGGAACTGCTCAAAAATTCCAGATGGATGATTGCAAGCCAGTCCTTACCCCATGATAATAGGTTGCAAGTTAAGCTTAGAAGATTCATCAAAGGATGTGGACCAAAGGTTGTATAGATCCATGATTGGTAGTCTCCTATATGTGAAAGCCTCCCGGCCTGATGTGATATAGGTAGTTGGACAAGTAGCAAGATTCCAAGAAACACCAAAAGAATCTCCTATTATTGCCGTCAAAAGAATTCTTTGGTATCTTAAGGGCACAACGGAATATGGTCTATGGTATCCCAAAGGAAATGATTTGGTTATCCAAGCTTATACAGATGCAGATTAGGCAGCAAGTGTTGATGATCGTAAGAGTACTAGTGGAGCATCATTCTATCTTGGTGGTTGTCTTGTTCCATGGTTAAGTAAAAAGAAGTCTTCAATCTCGTTATCCACAGCAGAAGAAAAATATGTCGCGGCAAAAACTTGTTGTACTCAAGTTCTCTGGATGAAGCAAACTTTGCAAGATCTTCAAGTCAAGTTTGATGAGCCTATTCCATCTTTTGTGATAACATCAGTGCCATCAGTATCTCCAAGAATCCTATGATGCATTCCAAAACAAAGCACATTTCAATTAAATATCATTTCGTTAGAGAGCAAGTCGCCGAAAGGAATATCACGCTTGAATATGTTGGCACAAAGGAACAAATTGCTAATATCTTTACCAAACCATTACCTCGTGAAGAATTTGAGTATCTTTGCCAAAAGCTTGGGATTCTCCCAAGTTCTCATTAGAATCTTTCTCTTATCTACCTAAGTAGAAAGGGGGAGTGGAGCTGTGTACAGGTCCGCAGGATGACAATTTGTCAGGGGGAGTTACCCTTTGCCATTGATGACAAAGGGTAGGAATAGGTTTCATGATTGCAGGGGGAGTACTTGTGTTGCCATCAATGCCAAAGGGGGAGATTGTTGATCAATGGTTGTCATTGATGTCAACCCAAGTAGCACCAGGGGCTACCCTGATATTGCAAGGGCTTTTTGACTTGACAACTCATATTATTTTGCGTCAAAGATCTCCTTGATGGACTCTACTCGTCAAGATGTTTTCGTTGATATATGGTACGCGTCCCAATTCTTCGTGATTTGAAAGTTATGTGCGTTTGAAGTTAGTAACCCTAGTTAGTGGGCTAAAACCCTATGGGTTTGTGGCATGGAACTCATAATTGGTTGTGGTCATTGAATAGTCAATAATTAATAATATTTTTTTACTCCTAAAATCTCTCCAACGTTCACTTGTTGAGGACCCTCTCAACTCAAGACATTCATATAAATAATGACCCTCATATCCTCCTCTTGTAGGGATTTTGTGGCTTAAAACAGGTCATCGTGGCATTTTCGCTATAACATTTTTTTCTGCGAAGCTTCAGAAGCTGAAATTAAAACCCATTTGAGCTGGAATCTTGATGAACCTCGTGACCTAATTTCAGATCTTGGTTTGCTATATTTTCGGAGATATGATCTGAGGAAGTTAGGGTTTTTGTAGGCTCCTGAATTCCATGTCAAACAGGTGATGTTGGGAAAATCATCATAACATTCTCTCTCAGCATTGGATTCATGTTTTGTAAATATTCACAGAAAGAGGATGGACTGTAGTTTGTTGACTACATTTTCAAGGCCAAAGATCGCAACAATGACACGTGATACTTCGTACAAGTTCGCTCTACTGAACCAGGTTATAATCAGAACATTGTGGGAGATTGGGCATAACTCTTTCTTGAAGAATCCAATCTTGACCAGACCTGTGGGGTTGCAAAGACAACTCAGAGGGCTACCACAGGACACAATTTCAGACCCTGGAGATCCGAAATTACATAGATACAACAAATTCAATATCGATCTCCTAGAAGGCAAGAAAAAGCATGCATTCAAGGATCACTGCAGTAAGGACCACACATCAACAGTCAACAGTAAGTCTCCTATAGCAAGGTATGTATGATTACTGTTTACATTTGAATTTTGAGTATCATCTCTGACATATGTTTTTGCAGGACAACGTAAGTATATACAGGGTCTCGGTTATATCTCGATGTCTCTATATCCCACAATTAGTTTTGATACCACATTTCGGATGTCCTGTTCTTGATACTACACATTTGATGCTACACCAAGTCTGCTAAATCTATATGATGTTGTGAGTTCATGTTACTTGTCTTGTCATAGTTGATAGAATGGTCTCTGTTGTTGTACTTAGAACTTGGTTCATCACAAGTTTAGGGTCTGTCATCAGTTTCTATAGTATATATCTTTAGGTCAGTTTTGGATATAGTCTTGCATAGAGTCCAGGCCTATATCAAGAGTGGGAGTCTTTGTCTAGTACTGCAAAAAGTCAACAACAAAAGTGACTAGAACATTTCAAATACGCATTGTAAATTTAATTTGTATTTATTCATTATTATGCACTTACATGTGTTTTGCAGGCAAAGGTAAGTTGAAGGGTATTTTGTTTTGTTTTGGGATTGGTTTCATGGGGCAAATTTTGCATGCAAGTAGAAGAAGATTCAAGTACAACTTCAAGCAAGAATTCCAAAGCAGAAGTATCAAATCAAAGGAAGCATTGCAGCGGGACATCCTTTGAAGACATGACAACCATCTGTATACTGTGAAGAAGTGTCAGGCCAAGTGTCATCATTGTAAAGTTGTAAAAGAGTCATTTGTAAAAGTGTCATCATTGGAAGAGTCATTATTGTAAAAGAGTCAATTTGCCTAGAGTCGAAAAGGCATTATTGGGAGGTATAGGAGTCTTTGTTGGGATGATGTCATGGTTGGGTTGCA
>APFE031740332.1:109110-119638 GCA_000404065.3 Pinus taeda | reverse complement strand
GGATAAGTTCCTCTTTCATAGGGATGCATGAACCATCTGGAGGCGCTCAATACACGTCAAACAAGCTTCTAGAATGCTCTAGAAATGACCACAAGTAACGTTTTTAAGATGAAATCGCGCCTTTTGACCTTTACAGGAGTACGCACCCATCCCTTGACTTACAGAGCGTACAAGTACGCAGGTACAATGAGCTTGGGATGCGTACACGCAGGCAAGGTAGAGAGAACCTGCATACCCAGAGATAAACATGTTTTTTTAATGACTTTCTCTCTTTTTTGAAGTTTGACATGAAGAGCAGAGGTATAAGGCTGCCAAGGAGGATAGTATGACTGTTGATGGAGCCATACTAACTGTAGATAGTCATGGTGACAAATTTTTGTGTAACAGGACCTTGTTCCTCTTCCAAAGAGATGAAAACTTGTTAAATGCAAATGGGTTTATAGAACCAAGTTTGGAACAGATCAAAAAGTTGATAAACATAAAGATCCTTTTGTTGCTAAAGGTTTTTCACAAGTTGAAGGCACTGAATATACTGAAACCTTCTCCCTTGTTGCCAAAATGAAGTCTATCCACCTTGTTCTTTCCCTTGTTGCCTCTTTCAAATAGAAATTCCATCAGATGGATGTTAGATCTGCCTTCTTGCATGAGGAATTGCATGAAGAAATCTATATGGAACAACCTCTTGGATTTATACAAACAGGCTCCAACCTTGTATGTCAACTTAAGAAATCCCTTTATGGTTTCAAGCAAGCCCCTGATGCTTGGTATGCCAAAATGGATGGATTTCTTTTAGATATTGGATTTTCTAGGTGTCATTCTGACAATACTATCTACACCAAGAAAGTGGGTAAGTCTCTTATCATTCTTGTTATTTATGTTGATGATCTTATCCTTACTAGTAGTAATCCCAACCTTACAAACCATGTGAAGTCCAGCCTTAAAAAGTAGTTTGAAATGATAGATTGAGGACATTTTCATTATTTTCTTGGTCTTCAACTCTTACAATCTAAGAGAGTATTTCCCTTTCCTAGTCCAAGTATACCTGGAAGACTGTAAGCCATCCCCTTCTCCCTTTCAGTCTAGATCCAAACTTTCAGTCACTTGTACTTCCCCTAAAGTTGTTACAACCTTATATCGTCATCTTGTTGGAAAACTTTTGTATCTTACCCATACCCATACCCATCCTGACCTTTCCTTTGTTGTTGGCCTTGTTTCTCGGTTTATGAAAAACCCACATGAAATTCAATGGAAAGAAGCTAAAAGAATACGTCGTTATGTCCGAGGTATAGTTCAGTTTGGGATTCATTACAGTGCAGAAAAATCTCCTCTATTGGTTGATTTCACTGATTCTGATTGGGATGGTGACCGTGATGATTGGAAGTCTACTACAGGTTATGTCTTCATTCTTGGTTTTGGACCTATTACATGGGCTTGCAAGAAACAAAGTGTCATTTCTCTTTTTTCAGCAGAAGCAAAGTATCGTGGCATCATTGAAGCTAGTAAGGAATCCATGTGGCTTCATCAGATCCTATCAGAGTTTGGTCTTCAGCAGCAACATCCGACTACACTTTGATGTGATAATCAAAGTGCCATTCAACTATGCAAATGTCCAGTCCAACATCAGCGCAGCAAACACATTGAACTACACATGCACTTCATTAGAGAGCTCATTCATGACCATGTTCTTCAAGTGCAATATTTTTCAACCGATGATCAAGTTGCAAACATCTTTACAAAGGCTCTCACAGAGGCAAAGTTTACTAAACTTTGATTTATGGTTGGAGTTCAGGAAGTTGTCACTAAGGGGGGATAAGCTCTAATGACTCTTTCATTTTGCTATTGTGTCATCTTTTTACATCCTTCAATCCTATCCCAAGTTGTTCTTGGGGGGGGGGGGGATGTTAGGATATTCCAACACATAGGAAATAATTAAGTACAACTTGGTCTAGTATATAGTTAGGTAAAGTGTGTTTCTTTAGTATGTACTTTTTGTAACTTACAATCCAACGGTCATGATATGTTATAGACATGAAGTGATCTGATGGTTCATTCTCTCCTCGGTATTACCGACACTTGATCTATGGCTTAACACCTGATTGGTCCATGATCTCTATTTAAACAGCATGGAAGGTTATTTTTTAGGGGACCATTCATGAGAGAAGCTTATGTAAATTTTCTTTCTTTTATATTAATAAATTTCCTGAAGTGGTCGTGTTGGATTAGGTCATGGACTGTTTCCCTCTTTGAGGGTTTTAACCACGTCAAGAATACTGGTGTATTGATATGTGATCTGTTTGTGAGCGGTGTCCTTTGGTGTTCTATCTAAGGAACTTACCCTGTAAATCCCTACACAGAAGTGGACCAAGGGGCTAGATTTTGTCAAAAGAACCAAATTGGACTAGATCAAGCGAGCGGGATCAAGGCAAAGGAAGATATCTATGATGGTCACATGAATTGAGTCGAATGCAAGGAGAAGAAAGAGAGTTATGCTGACATGCTGCTAAAATGAGGCCTGAGATATTTCATTGTAATTTAGTCTTGTTTTTTCCTATATTAATATGACCCTGTGCATATCTTGCACAACATTAACAGCTGGATTGTAATGGCCTTTGTTGATATAATATAGGAGGAGTGTTATGGAGATCATCCTTGTGTATTTGCATGTGAATGGTTATATTTTGGGTGTCGTTTTAAATTTTCTTTTATGATGTATCAATACCTTACTTTCTATCTAATTATGTGAATGTTTTATATCCAAAAGCTTTAATATCTCTGAATAACTACATAGATCATGTATAATTCACATGAAGGTTTGAATCTTGACACCATCTAAAATCCTGATGCAAGAGCATCACCCTAGTAAATCCACTTTCAATTAAGACCCCAAGGGAGCCATGTACATTCTAGAGAGGAGATTTTATTTTATGTATAAATTAGGAAATTGTAGTAAGGAATCATGGTTTTTAGTATAGCCATGTGGCTCATTGTAATAATGCTAGTTGGTAGGCTGAGTTATTAGGCGGTTTTAGTGGTTGGCCAAGCGGGCCTTTGCCAAGGTAACAGTTGTAGAACTAAGAATCTCGTAATTTTGTTTTGATGGACAAATATACAATTTTCTCTCTATCTATAGAGATATTTTTCTAAGCATTGTTAGTGTAAACAATGAAATATAGGAAAGGAGCGCAGCTCCCTAGAATAATTTCCAAGAAGGGATTCGAACAGGATTTTCATAAGACAGATTGTATATAAATTTTCCAAGTAGTGAATATGGTTCTATTTCTCTATGCATTATTCTCTATGCACTTCGAAATTCTGTCACTTTGCATAGTTAGATAAGAGAACCCCTTAACCTTGTTGGCTAATATGCTTGGTGCAAGAAACAAAATTAAGGATTAGCATAAGAAAACCTTGTTTAGATATTTGTGTATAATCACCAATCAAGAAAGCTAAGTCAGCACCAAATTCCATAGATTATCATTTTATGAGTATAAGGTTGATTCTGGAGAAGGGATCAGAGTTAGATCATTGATTAACGAAGTCTAAAGGAAGAATTGTGCACGTGGTTAATAAAGGACAAGAATCAGGCCATGGGAAAAGATTGGATGCATGTTTACAAAAGACCTAACCTGGAACAATTGGGTTTAGTTGGCCTAGGCAAGGCATCATATTTGGCTTAAGGTGAGTTATAAAACGTTAGGACTATTCATAGAATTATAATGGTCAGGTTGGAGAAAGCACTTAGAGTAGAGCCATGTGATTAGTTGTGGTTGCTATCAATGTCAAGTTGGGCACCATGGTCATTACACAAACATATATAAGCAATAGTCAACCAACCTCTGATCAAGCATAGAAACAGTCGACATACTTGGGTAACCCCTCGACGATGTTCTCCCAAAAGAGATATCAACTCCAACCTCCATTGATCTTGTCGAGGTTGCAGTGGAATCAACGTAGTCGAGAACTGTTGGAGTCATAAGTGCTTGGAAAATCTCCCAAGGAATAAGGACTCACCTCTCAACCCCTTTAAGTGGGCCCTATGGTATTCATACAAAGTATGGACCTAAGCCTTTAATCAAAGAACGATTTTTCATGAGTCATGAAGAGATATACTCTTTGAATAGGAGAGAAAAGGGAGACGAGGGTCATAGTATAAAATAATTAGAAGGGACTCGATACAATAGGAGAAATACCATTGCGGTGACCATAAGAGAGAGAACCAAAAAACTATTTGAGGGTTTGAAATTTATAGTAAATAAAAGCATAAGAGTTCACGATGTTTCGAAAAAAAATGTGGGAGCTCGTACTATAACAAATTGGAAGTGTCAGATGAATAAATATTTTGAGGTTTATGTTTTTTATAACAGCCACAAGAGAGAAGAATCCTAGGTAAGTTGAGCATGCCACCAGAGGGACCTGCTATCATTGTGGTATCAGAGCTCTAAAATTTAGGAGTAATAGATTAAGGAAAAGAGAAACAAAACAAATCCAGCAAGACAAAGAAGAGAATTAGATATTGCAATGAGCAAAGAGGAGAAGGCACTCGACAAGGGAGATAATGATTGCTCTCTTTACTTGAAAGGTAACTAACAGTTTGGTCATTTTGTAAAAAAAAGGGTGAGAAAGCAAGGCATAGAGGCAAAGGCAGAGGATTGCAGAAAGCTAGGGAGAATTCCAACTAATTGCAAAGCTGGAAATAGATAGAAGAATACAATCCAGAGGCAGAACTAGGAGAGTTGATATATTGAAATCTTAGAGGAGGAGAATGAGACATGTATAGTTGGTTTTATATTTTATGTTTTGGTTTGTGAGTGCAAGTAGCAACATATGCAACTAGAGGTGTTATGCAAAGCACGGTGAGCATGAGAAGCTTTTCTCACAAAAAGGAGATGTTATAGATTGAGGAGAGAACCAGTTGTGTTCTCAAAGACCATGGTAAAAGAAAACCCTTGCAATAGAGAAGTTGCACACACAAAGAAATATTCCAACCAAGGTTGGAAGAAGAGGGAGGCAAAGGAGGTCCCCAAGTAGAAGAGAACAAGATAAGTTCTCAGGAGGTGAGGAGAGGAGCAAGGAGTGCTCAAGAGGTTCCAAAGGAAGGAACAACAATAGGTAAAAGGAGGTGAGGTGTTCGAATAACAAGTGAGGTGAGGCTTGTTACAGGGTTAGGTTGCAGCTCATGATGAACATGGAGGAACATAAGTAGAGAAGGAAGAAGGTGACCATTGTTGGTCATGATGAAAGGTCGAACAAAAGCCACAACAAAGAGGAGAAATATGTCAAGAGAAATGGCATGAGGAAACTACGCCTGGAGGAATTTGAAAAGGAGATGGATAAATTGAAGGAACAACTTAATGTGTTAATGTAACAGTTATAGAATGCCAAAGAGAGAAACTGATGAGGAGGTTCAAATTATATTTCAAATATAATAATTTTAAGAGGAAATCCCCAAAAGCTAGAGAGTTAGGGAAGCAGAGGATGAGGACATTGATGAAACCCTGGATGGAAGAAGAAGAACTCAAAGCAGTTGAGCCTGTGGAAGGAACATTTAATTCCTGCAAACCGCTTCTTGAAGACAAAGAGAGGAGACTAGTGGAAAGTCTCATGGGCTATGGAAAGAGTCCAAAACAATAGGAGGTGATGTTAATAGAAAAGGAGGCCAAAGAGCCTTGTGTTTTTTAAACTAATAAATTATGTGTGGATGCAGTATTTACAAGCAAGGAATATGAGAAGTCATTAAAGGCTCTTGCAAATCGAAGGCATAGAAAAATTGTCCAAAGGGAGACCAAGAATATAGGCTTGGTCCAAGAGGCCCAGAGAGGTGGTTGGATGTTGAAAGGGAGGAAGAAAATGAAGTGGCCTCTATTGCAAATCTGGTTGAAGCACGACATGAATGCTTTGTTAATGAATTAAGAACTCAAATTTGTTGAATATGGAGGAGTGGAAGTTCACTTGTGTGAACCAGAGCAAGGACAAATCTTAGGAGAGGATGATGTGGGTGATGAAATGATGATGTGCTTAGTTCAACACAAGGAAAGAATGCCAACAACATCAAATGAAGAGGAAGAAATAGATATATTTATAGCTAAATTTCTGCATGAGTTTGAAATTGAAAATATCGAGTATCAGGTAGCTGAAAAAGTCCCTGAGGTTATGGAGGATGCAGAACCTCAAGAGGAATTGAGATATGTTGACAAGGAACAACAAGAAGGAAGTTGATTCAGAAGATGGAAAACCTCAAGGAACTGTCACAGAGGGAGGAGATGCAGAGTTATTTCATGAAGACAATGCGAATGAAGACCACGAAGAAGCTAACGCCAACACTCTCCAAGTTTGTGAAAGGAAGAGTAATCTTAGAGGTATAATTTATTGGTTATATCTTCTTTATTGAGTATTTATTGGACCATTTTTGAAAAGATGTTATCATGGGTTGAAGACCAATGGAGATTGGGGAAAGAGAAGAAACCGCATGTTTTACAGACTTGTGGATCAGTTTGGTACAAAGATGATGAAGGGAGAGTTGGTGAGAATCCCCCAGCATAATATAGTTCAGTTAATCCAAAAATTGTTGAAGGAAGCCAAGGAAAAGAGGAAAACCAAGAGCTTGTTCATAACCATGAGGACACACCACTTTCTCATGAAATCAAAGAGAGAAAAAGGTTGGATTCTGAAGATACTTATGAACCAGGGTACGTAAGGGTACCTCAAGGATGAGCATGTCGAGACATAGATGAGGAGGCTTATGCGGATCAAGCCATGGCTCCATGGAACAATGACAAGAATATCATCCAAGAAGTTGTACGAGATAACAAAGGGTTCAAGCAGAAACTCATTTGCCTGATGAGACAAAGACCCATACGTTTGCAATAGAAGGTTAGAAGAGAGAAAATGTTTTCCATAACATGTTTGTTGTATGTGGAAGTATGACCAGAGTTCAGAATTCTAGGGATAGTAGCAGACAACCTTTCATAAGAATAATAGATAATTTGGAATGGAAACAATGTGTTTTTGAGATAAACGAATAAAAACGATGAGGGATTCTTGGAGCTCTGCAACCCTAATGACCTCGCGACCATGAGGTAGGCGGCGCGGAAAACCTTGAAAATAAGCAGACAGGTACGGAAAACAAAGCGGACAAGAAACACAGAAATGACAGAGGAGACCAAGAGGGGAGAGATCCCCTCCTACAGAGATGCAACAGTGGGCAAAGGAACAAGAAAAATTAAACCGAAGGACGAGGAAAGGACACGGGGACCCATCCTAGGAGCAAGATGGCAAGCAGGAAGTAAAGGTAAATGCCTGCCATGTGCAACAGAGAGGCCAATATTTGTTATCCCTATGTACAAACTCGAATGTTATCGAAGTTACATGAAAGACCATGCATTGATATATGTTAATTTTTGGTTTGTTCTATGCTAGAGCAATTTATTTAATTTTTTTTCATATTAGCAATCACATCAGCGTAAAGTAAACTACAGAGAGAACATAAATATAAATCGTAGAAGACAAGCCAAGACAAGAGGACACAAGATGTGGCGCAAGCCAAGGACAAACCCCATAATGTGTGGGGAAACCCTTGATCAATTCTTCTTTTATGTTCTTCAAAGTTCAGCAGAGAAAGAGAGAGAGAGAGAGAGAGAGTACATTTACAATAGAAGTCAATACTTTGACTCATCTATATCTAGCATAGATCATTTCGTATAACGATGAAATCAGTTGAAGACATTTTGCTTGAACTGATTCTCCAATGTGAGTCCTTCACCTATCATCATTCTGCATCTCGTCCATTCGCTGCACCTTACTATGTAGCACCATCATGCTGCATCATGCATCATCATGCTGCTCATGATTTCATACATCACGCTACCCTTACATCATGTCAATGGTACCTAATACTACACTGTAAGATCTGCACTGATGAAGTCTTACGATCACCCAATCAAGCCTCCAAATTTGCTCCCACAGGCTGCCCAACAATCTGATCCAAAACTAGTCAACTTCCTTGACCCAACACAAAGCACAAATTGTTGTTCCAAACTGTTTTCGCTGAAGTTCCTAACTGTGACTTGTTAGGGCATCCATATGTTGCAACAACCCTTAACCAAGTCACCAAATAGCCTTCAAAAACTGCATCCTACCCTTTTATAAGTCCTCTGTCTCTATGTTGTTGATTAGGGCTCAATCTAGCCCCAAGACAGTCCCACGCAATGCCTTTTCAGTGGGGTTAGGGCCTACAGCCTACCACAGGTGGCTTCCTGTACCCACGGCCTGTTGAAACAAAGTTTCCAACCCACACATAATATTCAAAACAGCCCAGAATTTGTCTCCTTTATTGTGGCCTTTGTGCTGGTTAATTTTCACTCCAAAACAATCATAGAAGTGACCTAAACATCCCTTCTTCCTTCACTGGAAATGCCCTTACCTTCACCCAATAAAATAGAGATTTAGGGCCCAATAGAATGCAGATTTAGGGCACCTCTGTTTAGTGTGTAAGGGCCTCTTTGGACAACGTATAAGGGCTCTTTAGAACTGCAGATTTAGGCCTTCACATATGGCTGGTTTAGGCCGTTCCAACTGTGGCTTAGATAACCTTTATGACTACGGCTAGATCTCGTTTAAGGTTTCCTTTGACAGCGTTCAAGCCTCCCCTCATTGCGTTATGGAAGCCTCCTTGACTGCGTAGATTAAGGTTGTTGATTGACCTGTGGCTAGGGCACTTGAGCTCCAATCAGACTGTGGTTATGCCTTCTTTGACTGCAGCTAGGGTAAGGCTAGATTAGCCTTTAGAACAATGTATTCTCCTCTAGATCTCTCTGTCCACAAAACCCAAACACATGAAGAGAGATCACAAGAGATGTGTTACCAAATGTCTTCAAGTCCTCTTCTATTTATACTAAAAACGAAGAGGTTGAATAGACATGACGTTTGGGCTTCTAGAGCCTACATAAGAGTTGGTCGGCTTGATAATAATTACATAAAGAAAATAAATTCATATCTCCATAAGTACTTATCGGAATCGAATGATCTTTGGATCAATCCTACACCTCTCGACGAGAGGGATCCAATAAAAATATCACCTGCCATAAATAAGCTGACCCACATGGATTTTTGCGCTAGTTGCCAATTTTAACACTCCCTCTCAACTAGGGAGAACTTCATTCGCTGATCCATATGCCTGGCTATACTATCGCTGCCATCAGTGCTCTGCATTGCTCTGCTCAGCTCTGCTCTGCTAGCTTTGTTGGCTATGTTGGCTCTACTCTACTCTTCTCACCTCTGCTGGCTCTGTTGGCTCTGCTCTGCTCAGCTCTGCTGGATCTACTGGCTCTGCTCTGCTCGGCTTTTCTCTTCTCAGCTCTGCTGGCTCTGCTCAACTCTGCTGACTCCACTCTACTCTACTAAACTATGAAGAAGAAGAAGAATTGATTGAGAATGTCTTATACCATTCTCCACTGACTCGAAGTTAGTCTCAGAGTGCGTACCACTGGTCCTAGACTAGTCTCAATCAACTCAAAGTCAGCGTCATAGTGGGTACCACTCCTACCAGTGGTCCCAGACCAGTATCACAGGCTAAGAGAGTGTACCACTGGTCCCAGACCAGTCTTAGCTGACCCGAAGTCAGCATCATAGTATGTACCACTCTCACTAGTCCCAGACTAGTCCTACACTGACACGAAGTCAGTCTTGGAGTATGTACCACTGGTCCCAGACTAGTCTCAGCCGACCCGAAGTCAACGTCATAGTATGGTACAACTCCTACCACTGGTCCCAAACCAGTATCGCAAGCTCAGAGAGTGTACCACTGGTCCCAGACCAGTCTCAACTGACCGAAAGTCAACGTCATAGTATGTACCACTCTCACTGGTCCCAGACCAGTCCTGCACTGACATGGAGTCAGTCTCAGAGTATGTACCACTGGTCCCAGACCAGTCTCAGCCGACCCGAAGTCAATGTCATAGTATGTACAACTCCTACCACTGGTCCCAGACCAGTATCATTGATCCCAGATCAATTGAGGTCATCCTAGCATAGGGAGTACGGTAGATACAACGATGCATCCATCGATAATATTATGGTCCCTAACTTCATTTCCCTGCTCATTGATCAAATGAGAGGTACTTCCCACGAGTCCCAGACTGCATGGGTAGGATGCCAAACTTAATTAATCCTATCCTCACAGGAGAACACATTAATCCTGATATAATCGCCATGGAGAACACATCAATCCAGGCCTCATAGGAGAACTAATCATCCTACTGCACAGGAGGGCGAATCATCATGTTCCACAAGAGAACGAATCATCTTGTCCCACAAGAGAGTGAATCATCTTGTCCACATGAGATCGAATCATCATGTCCACAGGAAAGTGAATCATCCTATTCCAGTGTTCACCACTAGGAGAGGGTGAGTCACCTTGTGGTCGTATGTTGCTCCAGTAAGAACTGCAAGCCCCCAGAGCTCCCAGAGCTCAATGTATGCAACATGCAGGACCCTTGTACAAGGGTTTCTTGACGACTCCAAGTCATTCGGG
>APFE031740332.1:68766-79019 GCA_000404065.3 Pinus taeda | reverse complement strand
GGGAAATTCTTGAAGGGCACGACCAACTTGGCACCCTTGGCATCACAATTAAGCTGTTAAGGTGTGGCACCCTTGGAACTTCTAGGGAAGTTCTTGAAGGGCACAACAAAACGTGGCACCCTTGGAATTTCAGGGGAAATTCTTGAAGGGCACAACCAACTTGGCACCCTTGGCATCACAATTAAACTATTAAGGTGTGGCACCCTTGGAACTTCTAGGGAAGTTCTTGAAGGGCACAACCAAAACTTGGCACCCTTGAAATCATTAAAAATAAATAATAATAAATGAATATAAGTAAGGAATGAAAACTAAGTAAAGTTACATCAAGGGAAAATGATGATTGGAAACCAAGGAAATTAAATAAAAAATAAAACTTGGAATAAGGAGGATCATAGGAAGAAATAAATAGAGTACCTTAAAAATTCTACCCTCCCCATGTTGGAAATTGCTAGGTAGATTAGGTGGTTTAATTAGAAAAAAAGAAAGGGGAAGGCAAACATATTGTAAGGTTAAAGATTAATCCTAAACCAATTAAACTTAATTAAGAAAAGAGGAAGGTGAATTAAAATAAGAAAATAAATTAAATTTAGAGAAATGTAGAGAAGCTCCATGTGGCATCAACCAGCATAAGAATATCCCTCTAAGAGATAACCTAAGTTAATGTAGGAAGTAGATTGGGGATAAAATCTGAACTCATTAATTGACTCCAAGTAATAAACACAAATTAAGGAACAAAAGGAGGGAATAAAGAGACAACTAGGAGAATAAATAGGAACCTTGTGAGGTGAGAAAAATATTAATTTTAAATAAAAAGTTAAGTAGATAATTATGGGTGACCCTTGCTGAGAGAATGACACATGGGTAGATGAATAATCAAGTATTAAATTAAAAGAAAAATATTATAATTATGCATGACATTCCAAGTGTCACCTATGAGGACTCCTGAAGGGGCAAGCCATGAGAGAAGGGACTTTTTGGAACCCTATGGTTGGATGGATGATATGTTGTGAAAGCAGTGACTACGAAGCTATAATGAGTTTGGTGAGGTAGAGGGTTTTAGAGAGGGGACTCTTGAGCTAAGGTTGCTCTCCTCTGCCAGCTAGATTCTTCCTCCATTGTACAACCCCATTGCAGCTCGGGGGTCCGCGGGAAGAAGAGTACCCAAGGAGTAGGCTGGGAGGTAAACCGGTGGGTCTTGATTCGGATCAAGCGCGTCATCATACACTCGCAGAAGTGACCGGCAACGAGGAAATACCAGCGACAACAGAGCATGCGGAGTCTCGCCTCTCCGGTGTACGGTACATGTGTATTTTGTTATTACTTTACCTTAGATTAAAAGGAAATAAATGTGGCGTTATGTTCAGCGATGTGTGTGTTGACTGAATTGAATTCTCAATGTGTTTGTCTTCTGATTTAATTTGCTATGTAAAAAAAAGAAATATGTGCTTGATATATATATAGTTGTAGTTGGGTCATTTCACTGTTTTAGTTGGGTCGTTTCAATTGACAAGAGGAACGAAGGACAAAGGATGATGCAAGTGGGACACAACAGGTCGGACATGGAACAGCAAAGGACAGATGTAAGGATGGAGATGAATCGGATGACAAAGGGCAGCAGAGGAAGGACAGGCCCAGAGGGATTAGGGGCATAAATGGAAGGGAATGAAAGCAGCAAGGGCAAGACAGCAAGTCCGAGGATGGGCAACAAACTAGCACCAAGTGGCAGAGCAAAGTCAGCAAATGGACAGCAAGAGCAATCAGGAGAGGAAGGTAATAAATGAAGGATGGTAGACAGGACAGGTGGGTAGCATCCCAAGGTAGGTGGGAAGGAAGGTGTGCCAAGGAAGGAGAGAAGGGAGGACAGTTGATGGTAAAATTACGAAGGGAAAAGGATAAAGGGATCAAGCCTAAGGCAAAGGAAAAACATGCACTTTACGTGTGGACGAGCAAGGAGAAAGGTGGCGAGAGCAAAAGAACAGATAGCAAGCGAGAGCCGAAGGAGACACTGAAGCGAAGGAAGGTAAACAGGTATGTGAAACTTCCCTCCTCATCCTATGAAGAAATAACCAGTCTGGAATATATATTAGGTACGAAGAATGCTATGCAGCTCTGGATTGATAAGAGAAATTACAGTAGAAATTGTCGAGATAAGAAAGAATGTCATAGTAAAGAACCCCTGGGGGCCAAAGCCGGCCAAAAGGATAAGAGTAAGGGTAAGGCGAGGGAGAGAAAGGGCTCACAAGACCCAAATTTGCAGAACCCCCACATAAGAACTGATGTCCTGGCAAATAACAGTCCAGGAAGTCTGCATGTCATGATGAACAGCGACAGAAGGGACTGGAAAAACAAAAAACCAGGGTGGAATGAGCTGCACCTCATAGTGAGGGGCAAAACTGTTACCAGCCATGACATGGCTACCAGTATTGAGAAAATCAAAATTGGGAAAGGGTATGCAACCCAAGTAGTGCGAGACGTGACTTCTTGAGGAAAACTGAGCACTTGACTCAGGAAAAGGCATTTCGATCTCATAATGCAAGTATGGGTAAACAAGGATACCCCAAAACCAAAAGAGTCAGTGAGAACATAGTATTGCCTAAACGGGAAGGAAACCAGAGGGTGGAACCTCAAAGGGAAGGAAATTGCAGGAGCAGAACAAAGAAGGGGGGGGTTAGAAATACCCAAGATAAAAATGCCAATACAAGTGATAATTCTGACTTTTGTGCTCATTCTATGATAGGTCTAGCCCCGGGCAAGGGCGCAACTACAAACCAGAACGACCAACTACAGGAAAAGAGAGCTAAGGAGCAGAGGAAGAGAAGAATGGCTCCCAGGCACATCAAGAGGACAGTTAAAAAAGAAGAAGGAACTAGCAGTGCAGGCAAGAAAAGGGGCAGGAAACAGGACAGAGAGGAAATGAAGAGAATCATTGACTCCTATATGGAGGGAAACCCAAAGGAGGTTCGAGAACAAATCTGGAGCTGGGAGAGAGATTTGAGAAATAACCTCAGGGGCAGATACTTCCCCATGGCTGAATGGGAAGGAATGTTGTAGGACCCGGGAACTTCAAACGACAGGAAATCGCTCTTCAAAAAGACTCTGCAACAATATTGGATCATGAAACACGTCGTAGCCCGCGCCATGACTCTTCACCAGGAACACATGGAAGGGGAAGTCCTGGACAAGCAGACAAGGAGTAAGGAGCCTGACCCTGTACGAGCGAAAATTCTGAAAGACCTTGCGACAATACAGATCCAAACATACAGGAATAATCTCGCATTGGGCCGGATTGAGCAGACTCTATCAGAGATAAAGTGGAAACTGTTACAAGGACGTGAGCTTCCAGGACCTAGGGTGAAGGCGCCAAGTTCTGGCGCAAAGGCTTCAGTGCAGATAGCATCCTCTGATGAGGATTAGTATAGTTTGTCTTGTTTGTTTTTTAATGATTTAAATGCAAAAAATAAGAAAATTTGTTAGGCTGTGTAAAGACAATAGGGATAAGCTCTCGAGAATCAAATGGTTTTTGATGAACTTATTCAAATTTTGGACTGGGTATAATGCGGACCGGTGGTCACCTAGTTTCCTCCGGGTAAGTGACTGGCCAGGGGACAAGTGTGTAAATTTTTCCAGAAAGTAAATACAGAGATCTCTACACTATTTACAAAAAAAAAAAATGTGTTTTGGAGAAGACTCTTGCAATTCTTGTATAAAACATTGTGGAGGAAGAGAAGGACTGCAGAAAATGTGAAGTTGCAGTGTGCAAAAATAAATTGTTACCATGAGTCCAAAATGAGCTGGTCATTCGGAAAAGAAGTTGATTGCTGAAATCATAATCGAAGATGTAGAGGAAGGACAACAAATGTTGTCAAGAAGATGAAACGAGAAGCAACATGAGACAAGTCTGTGTCAGGACCATTTATTTCATTTGTGAACAAAAAATATGGGGTAGAATTTTATTTTTGAAAGAAACCAACATTTTTCCATGGTGTATTTTGTTAGGGCAACAAGGACGATGACTTTTGTTGTTATAGGTGCATTCAATATGTAGAAGCCTTGTTTTATGGTGAAGAATCTAATGAAATCCTACAGCCTTGGGAGATACTAGAGAGGATAGCTGGTACCGATAATTTAAACCAACATGGGAGAAGCAACATGTATCAATAAGAAGGCAAACTGAACATGAAGGTTGAGAAGCTAATGATGTTTATAAAAGGAGTACCTGAGGTATGGCACGATAGCAAGGAAAAATTGACCAGTTTCAACACTTGGCTGACTTGAGGGAGCTACATCAGCATGGCAGAGATGAAGCAATGGCACAGTAGAATATGGGATCAAGGAAGGAAGAGGATATCCAACATCAAGTTGATTGTGCAAGATTGCACCAGTAAAGCAAGTGGCACATTCGAGAGTCAAGTGTGGGATCCTGGTAGACTGAAGTCAAGGCTGAAGCAACAACATCATCATATATGTGGGCAACAATAGCACTTTGTTTAGGATCCTGGAGGATTTTGCAAGCATTTGACTAGGAGGTCAAACTTTCTCCACCTGGGGAGTCTGAGGTAGGAGCATCAACCTATGAAATCCATTTTGTTTAATACCTTAAGGGGGCCATGTACATTCTAGAAAGGAGATTTTATTTTTTGTATAAATCAGGAAAGTATAGAAGGAAATCTAGGTTGTTAGTATAGCCATGTGGCTCATTGTAATAATTCCAGTTAGTAGGCTAAGTTGTTTGGTGGTTTTAGTTGTTGTCCAAGTGAGACTTTGCCAAGGTAACAACTGTAGAACTAAGAATCTGGTAGTTTTGATTTGATGGATAGATGTCCAATTTTCCCTCTGTCTATAGAGATATTTTACTTAACATTGTTAGTGTACATATTGTAGTGCATGAGAAAGGAGCGCAACTCCCTAGAATAATTTCTAAGAAGGGATTTGTAGATGAGTTTCATACGAAAAATTGCATATAAATTTTCCAAGTAATGAATATGGTTTTCCTTCTTTGTGTATTATTCTCTACATACTTCTAAATTATGTCAATTCACATAGTTAGATAAGAGAACCCTTTAACCTTGCTAGCTAATATGCTTAGTGCAAGAAACGAAATGAAGGATTGGCATAAGAAAACCTCGTTCATATCTCTATGTATAATCACCAATAAAGAAAGCTGAGTCGACACCAAATTCCAGAGATTATCGTTTTATGAGTATAAGGTTTATTTTGGAGAAGGGACAAGAGTTAGATCATCAATTAACGAAGTGCAAAGGAAGAATTGTGCACGAGATTAATAAAGGACAAGAATCAAGTTGTGGAAAATATTGGATGCATGTATGAGAGGAGACTGACCCCATAATAGTTTTGTTTAGTCATCCTAAGCAAGGCATTGTAGTCAACTTAAGGTGAGTTATAAAATGATAGGACTATTCATAGAGTTACAAAGTTTAGGTTGGAGAAAGCACTCAGATTAGAGTCCTCTGATTACATGTGGTTGTTATCGATGTTGAGTCGGGCACCATGGTTGTTTCGCAAACATATATATGTGACAATCAACCAACCTCCGACTGACACTAGCAACAATCGGCAGAGTCAAGTAACACCCAGTCGGCGTGCTCCCAAAAGAAATATCAACTCTAACCTTCGTTGAGCTTGTTGAGGTTAATACTAGTTGGTGTTTGTAGAAAATCTGTGATAGGTTAACCTGATAATGCAATATAAATCAAAGCAGAATACTATAACCTACTTCTACTATCAATTTGCGGAAGCTTAAAGATCGAGTTGAACAATATAACCAGAAGAAGAAGAATCAATGGCACAATACATATGAAAATACTTTGGGGAAAGCCTCGGCTAAAAACCCCACACTATTGTATTATCATACATGGTGGAAATACATAGGAATTATACAAATATTTAGCTCTCACAGCTAGCCAGCTCTCAAAACAATCCTCACAGATGCTCATAGGAAATCTTGGCTTCTCTCCAGCCTTCCTCTCTGCCCTCCAAGCTCCTATTTCCTTGCGATGTTCCTTGTGGATGATTTGCCCATTACTAAGCGGAAAACCAAGCCTTCAAAACTACACAATCCTCAAGGATGAATACTTGACTACATGCATGAGTTTTCTCCATGAGGAAACACATGCAACTCATAGTACACTGTCCTTGAACAATAATCTCAACTGGGTCTTTGTCAGAATAGACATGCATGAGTTTCTAATGAGGGAATCTTCAGTTAACTGGAGTAACACTAGTTGAGTGCATTAATGCATCAATTGACTGTTAACTCATTATTAGTTCCTCAAACAGTTTGGAACTAATTTAATTGGACTTAACTCAGTAAATTGAGTTAACTAATTACAACTCAAATATAACTCAATCTTATCTCCTAAATTAGGATAATCTTGCATGATTCAGAAGACTTCTAACTTTAAATTCTCCAACTAATAATTTAAAATTATTAATAATTATTTCTAGGTAGTTGTTAAGAAAATTCGATTTTAATTCACAATTTAATTCAAGGAAAAATTAAATTGGAATATTCTTGTTTCCATATTTCAACACTCCCTCTCAACAAGAAAGGGATTATCTGCCACCTCGATCATGTCTCCATGGAATTCGAATTTACACTTGACAATTCCTCTGTCAAAATGTCAGCATCTTACTCCTCTGTCGAAATATATTGCAGCAACATGATCCTCTTGACCTGTGAAAAGCCATGGGCAAAAAATCTTGCCTTATGCTTCTCCACACTACCATCAGCAGCTTGCTTTACCTTGTAAAGCCAATGGGAACTCACAACTGACTTGTTCTCCAGTCTCAAAACCACGTCCCAAACACTGTTACGAACTATGGAGTCATACTCCTCCACCATAGCATCAACCCAAATCAGCTGCTACACTGCTTCCTCAAAGGAAGATGGCTCGGTCTCAACGCATTCCCTAGCAAGGGCCATGTATCCAGTGTACCTCTCAGGTGACCTCCTCTTTTTAGGTTGAGAAGATGGTGCTCCCACATTCTCTTTCGCATCCTCCAACAATATGTTATCTTCTCTTGTGCACTTTTGTCCATCTCTGGAAGACTCTGCTTGAGTGGATGTCTCCACTCCTAGAACCTCTACATGTGGCTGCTCTGCATCAGTCTGAGGCTCCTCCTCCTTAGAAACCAATAGGTCCTCCACAACCTGTAGTTGGATCTCCCTCTCAAGGGAAACTCGCATGGCCTTCTATTCATCAAACTTAAGATCTCTACGAACCACTGTCCTTCGACTGGTAGGAAAGTACACCCGATAGTTGTGAGGTGTATCAGTGTACCCCATAAATATCCCCAACTCTATTGTTGGCTCAAGCTTCTTCCTTGCATCCTTTATCACATGGAAATGTACAGATGAGCTAAATGTCCTAAAGTGACCCACATCTGGTCTCTTACCAGAGAAAACTTCCTCTAGTGTCTTCATCCCAAGTATGCGATGTGGGCTTCTATTCTGCAAATAGACCGTTGGGTTGCATGCCTCAGCCCACAAGCGAAGTGGTAGGCCTTGGTCATGCAGCATTGCCCATGCTTCCCCTACAATAGTTCTGTTCTTCCTCTCAGCCACCCCATTCTACTGTGGGTTATGAGGTGTCATCAACTCTCGTTTAATTCCTTTCATTGCACAGAAGTCCTTAAACTCTTGAGAGACATATTCTCCACCGTTGTCTCTTCTCAAGGCCTTGATCTTATCCCCGACTCTTTCTCGACCAAAGCTTTGAACTCACAAAACTTCATGAAAGTTTGGTCCTTCTTCTGCATGAAATAAATACAGCATTTACGAGAATATCCATCAATGAAAATCACATAATACCTTTGCTTCATAGTGGATTTCGTCGAGAATGGTCCACACATATCAGTATGAACTCGCTCTAAGATAGCCTCTGCTCGACTGTCTCAATCATGAAAGGAAGACTTCGTGTACTTTCCCAAGGTACAACCTTTGCATGTGTCAACTTGCTCAAGTTTACCTTTGGGAAGTCCTACAGATATTTGTTGCATTATCTTCAAAGCCCCATGATGCAAATGGCCAACTGCCTATGCCACAACTCGCCAATGTCTTGGCTTTGCACTATTTCTGCTTTTGTACTCAATGCTACACAATCATCTACCTCTAGTTTATATAGATTCTTCAATCGAATCCCTATCCTCTTGGTCTGACCCGTGGCTATGTGTCTTAGGAACATATTTCCTTTACTGAAGACAACATCGTAGCCTTTGTCCTCCAACATTGCAACCGATACCCAGTTCTTCTTTAGTCCAGGCACATACATCACATATGTTAAGGTGAGAGGAGCTCCATGCTCCCTCTGAAAAGCAACCGTGCCCACTCGTGAAACACTATACCTTCCGTCATCACCCATCTCTATGCGCATCTTGAGGTCTTTCTCCTCCAAGGAACTGAATAAATTTTTATCACCGGTCATGCGGAATAAGGCTCCACTATCAAGATACCAGAAACAACCCATCATCGATGACACCATGCATGCGATGAGAGTAAAGTCCATTTCGAACTGAGAGGCTAATGCCTCACCTTCCGATCCTTCCGAGGATCCCTTCTTGGACTTCTTCGAAGGGAAATTAAACACATAATGTCCCATCTTATGACAATTAAAGCATCTTACTTTAGACATGTCACCCTTCTTCCCTCCATGAGAAGAATTCGATTTGAAATGGGAAGCCTTCCCCTTCCCTTCCTTTCATTACTTGCTAAGGCCGGATTTTCTTCATCATCATTCTTGGATAAAGAACCATTTTGTGTGCTCCTCCTAATCTCCTCCTGCATAAGATCCAACCATTGTCGTTCTCAATCTGGCAGTTTCTCCCTTTCATTCATAGAGTTCTGGTAGCTATTCCAACTCTTTGGAAGGCCAAGGAGAACGAGGCTCACCATATCATCATTAGCAGTAGTTATTCCCACACTGCCAAGCTCATCTCTACATGTGGTGAGCTTGTTTAGATATGTGGAAATAGTATCTCCCTTCTCCATCTTGATTCTTCGAAGCTTATCCTTGAGCGCTAATTTCCTCTAGTCGTTACTGTTCTGGTAGAGGTCCTTCAATGTCTTCCACATTGAAAATGGGGTATCCTTCCCATGGAGACTCGAGACAATATGGTCTCGAACTCCCTCAAGATGATCCATCTTGCCTTCACCACACACTTCTTGCACTCCGCCAACTCTTATGCATTAGTTGAAGCTGGCTTTGGGATTTCTTGATCAATGAATTCCTTTATTCAAGCCATTGTCTTCTAATACAAGATCCATTCTATCTTTCCATGCTATGTAATTCGAGCTACCTTCCAAGGCATACTCGAGTCTCAAGCCATAAAACACCATTGGCCAACCTTGAATTATGATGTGAATTCGATTTGCACTTGCAACCCCGAACTTCAAACTTCAAATTCTCTTCTCAGTATATTGTTCACAGCTTTGATACCATGTAGAAAATCTGTGATAGGTTAACCCAATAATGCAATATAAATCAAAGCAGAATACTATAACCTACTTCTACTATCAATGTGCAAAAGCTTAAAGATCGATCTGAACAATATAACCAGAAGAAGAAGAATCAATGACACAATACACATGATAATACTTTGGGGAAAGCCTCAACTAAAAACCCCACACTATTGTATTATCATACATGGTGGAAATACATAGGAATTATACAGCTCTCACAGCTAGCCAGCTCTCAAAACAATCCTCACATATGCTCACAGGAAATCTTGGCTTCTATCCAACCTTCCTCTCTGCCCTCCAAGCTCCTATTTCCTTGCATTGTTCCTTGTGGATGATTTTCCTATTACCAAGTGGAAAACCAAGCCTTCAAAACTGCGAAATCCTCAAGGATGAATCCTTGACTGCATCCATGAGTTTTATCCATGAGAAAACACATGCAACTGATAGTACACTGTCCTTGAACATTAATATCAACTGGGTCTTTCTCAGAATAGACATGCATGAGTTTCTAATGAGGGAATCTTCAGTTAACTAGAGTAACACTAGTTGAGTGCATTAATGCATCAACTGACTGTTAACTCACTATTAGTTCCTCAAACAATTTGGAACTAATTTAACTAGACTTAACTCAGTGAACTGAGTTAACTAATTACAACTCAAATATAACTCAATCTTATCTCCTTAAATTAAGGGATAACTCTTGCATGATTTCATAAAGACTTCTAACTTGAATTTCTCCAACTAATTAATTTAAAATAAATTAATTAATTATTTC
>APFE031740332.1:33232-58099 GCA_000404065.3 Pinus taeda | reverse complement strand
CATAGGAAATAGTTAAGTTCAACTTGGTCTAGTATAAAGTTAGGTATAGAGTTAGGTAAAGTGTGTTTCTTTACCGTGGTACATTTTGTAACTTACAATCCGACGGTCACGATATGTAGTGATCCGACGGTTCATTCTCTCCTCGGTATTACCGACACTTGATCCGTGGCTTGACACCTGATTGGTCCATGAATTCTATTTAAAGCGCATGGAGGGTCATTTGTAGGTTAACCGTGCATGAGAGAAGCTTATGTAAATTTCATTCTTTTATTAATAAGTTGCCTGTAGTAGCCACGTTGGCGCAGGCCGTGGACTGTTTCCCTCTCTGAGGGTTTTAACCACGTCAAAATACTGGTGTATTGATCTGTGATCTGTTTGTGAGCGGTGTCCTTTTGGTGTTCTGTCTGAGGAACTTACCCTGTAGATTCCTACATAGTTGTCAGCGATGGAGCAACCTTCAAATAGTGGATAAAGGTATGTAATTTAGCGAATTTTTGCAAGTGTTGGATCCTAGTTTGAGGATCAGTCTGGTATCATTTATAGGGAAGCATGCGGAAGTCAAATAGGGGAGGCAGACCTCATGGTTAGATGCCCTAAACCAATGACAGTTTCCACAGTGATTGTACAACAGACTTGGAGCAAAAGTTTGATGTGTGTTGGATCAAAGAGTTTGACCATTGATTGGATTGGTTGATGGGCATCTTGAGGATACCTTAGGAGTTGTTTAGAGGAGCCCACGTAGAATTTTGGGAAGCCTACCAAGTAGCTAAGGTGACAACAAGCACATCAAATTGGAAGACAAGAGGAAAACAACAAGAAGAGTTGTAGTTGGACTCTTCTATGACAGTTGGATAGATGTCCTAGGTGAGGACATGATTGGTGCTCAGATTTTTGTAATAGTTCCTCTATTGCAAAAGCAAAGAGCGAATTGGTGAAGTCTATGGGCATCCGTGTGTAAGGGTCTCCTAGGTGTGGGGATTCCCTAACTAGGTGTAGATGCTACAATGTGGACTTTATCTCTCGTGGATTGTTGGAGGGCAGCGTGAGAAAAGACCAAGTGTGGATGTGATTGGACACTTATGGTATGTTAGAGGACAGCAGGATAATGTCCAAGTTAGAGCCTGGTGACCAACACCTTGATGGAAAAAGGTGGTTGCAAGAGGGGAAATTGATGAGCTCAAGGGTCTGATCATCCAAGAGCATTTTGTGGAACCTGAGACTTGTGTGTGGAGAATGACATCTACAGTAGAAGATGGGTAGTCCTCCTAGCCTGTGTTCATTATGGGAGATGGACATGTTGTAGTGATTGGTGGCAGACCTTCGTGCCCTATGCTGGTCTCCATCGGTGCAACGCAAGAATACAATAGTGGGTTGAAGTCCCTCAGTAGCTGAGGAGCAGCAGTGCGAAGTTGAGAGTTTTGAACAACTCGACAGGGGTCTCGATGTGTTGTGGCCTTGATGAACTAAGGCAAAACTAGAGAGTAGATTGGATAGCCGAGATTCATTGGCCAGATGGACTTGGAGCATTGATAGAGGTAGGAGTTGTAGATCAGGAGACAAAGGACTAGACTGGTACAGGGTACAACCAAGGGGAGCTGAGAGAGTCGACTTCATCAGCAAAATGGTCAGAGTATCATGTTGAGGGCAAATTGGTCGTTGATGTACTGACAAAAAGCCCCAGTATGTATCTTGTACTAGTAGATGTATGAGAGCCATTATCCCTGGTACGGGAGCCCTAGACTGTTGTATTATATGTTATTAAGTATAACGAAGTTGGGTTGAAAATTTGTAAAAAGTTGTCTATATTTTGTGCATGTGTGATTCACTGATGTTTATATTTTGATGTGAAAGTAGTATCGTTGAGATTCTTGGTTTGGTAGCGTCAAATATTTTAAGACTCTATCATAGACCCAAGGTCGTGGAAATTCAGCACGGGGTAGGCGGGAATCGTCAGAGTCAGAAGACTTTGGAAAATTGCCCAAGGAACAAGGAACGACCTCCAAACCCATTTAAGTGGGACCTATGGCAGTCATACAAAGTAAGGACCTAAGCCTTTAATCAAAGAATGATTTGTCGTGAGTCACAAAGAGAGCTACACTTTGAACAAGAGACAAAAAGGAGACGAGGGTCATAGTATAAAATAATTAGAAGGGGCTTGATACAATAGGAGAAATCTCACCGCGGTGAACTTAAGAGCGAGAACCAAAAAAATATTCGATGGGTTTGAAAATTATAATAAATAAAGGCAGAGGAGGTCATAATGTTTCAAAGAAAAAAAAATGTGGCAACCTATGCCATAACAAACAGACAGTGTCAGATGAATTAATATTTTGACGTTTGAGGTTTCGATCACTACCACAAGAGAGAAAAAACTTGGGTGAGTTAACCAGGCCACAGAAGGGCCCTGCTATCAAATCTCCTTATATCATTTAAGGTCTTGGCACGCCATGGGCGAAATGTTTCTCCCTTATGGGAGAATGAAAATGTCAACATTGTGCTAGACTACAATAGAAATCTTTGTTCGCAATCTAAGGTTGAACCTTAGGCCTATAATGTAAAACTTTTCACCAACACAAGATCCTGGGCTCTCCCCTACTCTGCAATCCTCCTTTTCACATAACAAGTTCCCACTCCTTTGGTTCGTTGATGAGGTGGACTTTAATTCTTTCAGGGACACAAAATATAGCTCATGTGCATTACGTTGATCCAATGCATCAACTATAAATTTCCATCCACAAATACCTATGTTTTGAGCATATAGATCCATCTCTGGCTCTTCTTGGTTTTTTCACACCATTGTGACATTTTCTTTATGCTTGGTAGGAATATTTTTTTCCTTGATTTGCTTAGGATACCATATCATGGTGTTTCTGCAATCACGTGTTATATGTACAAAGTTATGACATTTATAGCATTATGTATTGTACTTGAATAATGGATCAAATGAATTATGATTTTTACTACTATAGCCATTAGGACCTCTGATTTGATATCATGTAAACTTGTATTTGAAATTCTGATAAGGTCCTCTATTACTTACATAATCACTCCTAGCATAGGCTCAATAATTCCTTGCTTTATGTCCAAAGATTGTACATGAAAAACAATGACCAAGAAATATAGATTGATACCTAGTTGAGTAGGATTCCCTTGATGAAGTAGTTCTTCTAAAGTTTTTCTTCTTTGGAGAGAATTTAATTCTTTGATGACCTTTGTCTCTTAATAACTTGCTACTTGAGTTATGTATGGACCCTTTGAGAGCACTAGCATAGCTTCTTGGTGAAGTAGCTATTCCAACCGCATCCTCATTTCTTCCCTTGCATCCATTATGGTTGAGGCTTTGAAGAATGTCAACATGGCCTTCGGGATTTTATGGTGCCTTGAGGCTTGCACCTTCTTTTGTTTGAAATCTCACCCACATAACGAAGACTTATTTTGGAGTACAAAGATCGTTGTTCGCTGAGAATACCATCCAACTTTTGAGAACTTTTCAAGTTCTTATTGAGATTGTCTACCTCATTCCTTAATGAGAAAATCGTTGCTTCAAACTTTTCTTTTTTTCTTTTTCCTTCATTTAGATATTAATCACTTCTTTTGTTCTCTTAGCTTCTTCTAGTTGGATTTTCAAGGAGATGACTTCTTCAGATTTTTATCTCTCTTTGTTTTTGATCAACTTCTACTTTTAGCTTCTCATAATCCTCAACATTTTCCTTCACCTAACTTGTCAACATTTCTTCTACCTTTTCAAGGATTTGCAACTATTCTTTAAGCCTTATATTTTTTCTTCTCGACCTCTCAAATTCTCCTTCAATATCAATGGTGCAACCTTCTTCTAGATTTGATTTCCTCTTATGATTTCCTTCTTCTTCTTTACAAAGTTATTTATTCATGGCTATAGAGGAGCCTTCTTTTGAGAGTTTGGAGTCACAATTTCTTGATTTTTCCATCTATGTTTTTGAGGTCTACCTTCTAGCTATTAAGTTGTGTTTGAAGGAAACTACTCTAGTACTAATTGTAGGAAATAATGAGAGAGGTTGAATCAATATTTCACTTAGTTAAATCTTGAAATTGAATTCACATCACATAATCGATCATTTACAATGTATGAACATAGAGATCAAAAGTACAAGTCAAAAATTTGAAGAAAAGACACTTGTAAACAATCTTCAATTCATTACAACCATTTGTGAGGGCACCAATCCTATGTAAACACCAACTTAAAAAATTGTAGGCTCCACCTATCAAGAAGATGAGGACATCAATCCTTACTAATCAAAAACTTACAACTTTCATAGGCAACCAACCTACAAGAGATTTCAATTCCCTTGTTGAGCTTCAACTCAGTAACTTCGTAGGCACCAACCTTCAAGAGACTCCAATCACCTCAAATGAGCACCAAATTAACAATTTGTAGGCACCAATCTACTGCTTCAATTTGTTCCTTAGACCTGTCAACACTAATTCTTGTAATGTATTCACTTTCTTTAGTAGGGTTGTTCCCCTACCATGCAGCCCTTAGGTTTTCACTTTCAAGCTTGACTACAACCACTTGCCTTCTTCTTTATCCTATTTCCTAGTCATCTTGTTCTTCTGGACTAGTCGCCTTGAAGTATTTATTATAAGCACTAACATCTTGCATAATTTCCTTAATAGCTTCGAAAACCAATAGAACTCGGCTAATATCTCCCTTAAAATTGTTGTCACACCTTAAATAGACCTCCACGTCTTAAGAAATTCAGTCCTAATTTGGGTTTAAAAATAGGTCTACAAAACATGAATTAGGGCTCGACCTCCTTTTTCACTCGACACTAAGCTCGGCCTTCTATAGTGGTAGAGTTTGGCATCCAGAAATAGGCTTGAAAATAATCTCTAACAGAGCTCGACTATCTTCAAAATCGGATCAAATATTACTCTCGAAATTGTGCAACAAAAGGGCCTCCAACCAAGCTAGGACTCAACCTTCATTCTAGGCTTGAACTCAGATTTCAAACAAACTTGAAATTTGGCCTAAAACCTTTGTACTTTGTGCTTAAAAAACCTAAAATAACTAGAAACCCTTCCCAAAAACAATGCTAAGAACCCTTCAAAATATGTGCCAAAACCCTTCCACAAAAAGTTGCTTTAATTCGGCTTTACTTTCATTCTTCTCGGTTCATGAGATATGAATTTTTTGTTGAAGGAAATGTAACAAGGTTCGGTCTTCATAAATGTACTTTTGATATTTGTACTTATTCAAGAAAATAAATATTATTTTTATAATATATATCAATGAGTTTCTTTCTCATTGAAATAGATCTAGCACATGTTAAGTGTTATAGGTGAGTCAAATAGTCAAAAGGAAATGTTGAAGGCCTTAAGGGCATGTTACACCATGTATGATTATGTATTAGGGTCAAGAGAATACCTCCAAGCAAATTCAAGTCTCCTCCTATGCAAAGGCACCATCAAAGAAGCTCCTTCAAGCATGATACACCACCAAAGAAACCATCTGAAGTTTTCATCACAAGTCGGCCTACAAATAGTTAACATGTCGGCCTTCTAGTCGGCCTAAAAGGAGGGACAGTCCTCTATAAATAGAGGTTGTCCACTCCATTACAATGCCAATCAAGAGCTCTAAAATCCAAGTAGAGAAGAAACTAAGAAAAGGACGAAGAAGAGGTCTTCTAGGGCAGTGAAGGAAGAAAGAAAGAAGTTGAGGTGGAAGGCATCGTTTTTTCTAGGGTTAACACAGAGCCACACATGCAAAAAAGGAAGGGTTTTCCTGCGATCATAACAGCAGAAATCGACAGTGACATATCTCTCTATTTTGGGCTAACAAACAAGGCCTATAAAGCCTCTCACTCAAGCGAAGAATGAAGAGGTCAACATCACAAGGAAAACAGTCACACATCTGAAGGTAAGAAGGTTGTCTCTGTTGTCATAATAGCTCTCCCATTGCAGTCATACAAGTTCATTGGTTGGTGAAGAGAAGGAAGGGATGATCATAAGGAAAGGGTCTCATCAAGGTATCTCCTCTAGAGCAAGTGCAACAAAGTTGGAAGGAGGACGAAGTACCGGGAAATGAAGTGCCGAAAGAAGGAAGTGTTGGGGAACAAAGTGCAGAAAGAAGGAAGGACTTGACTTGTGCTTGGAGGACATTATAGTCAAGGGTCTAGGGTTTGGCAATGATCAACAAGAAGCTTCAATAAGAGAAACTTACTAAAGGGTTTTCCTCTCAAAAGAAGAGAGGTTTTGGCCCTGACAGAGAGCCAACACCTTGTGTTCTTGTTCTTATGTTTTGGTAGCAATTTGATGAAGTACACACACATGCATTAATAATAAGAAGAAGAAGATTAAATTAACAAGAAAAAGTAAAAAGACTCCACAAATTGTTATCAAATAATGAAAAATCGCACTACGCCTAACTGCCCTAGATTCTTCAACATTTTGGACCTACTCCTTCGCTCTCATAAACACAAAACCAAATGCTTGAGTCAAGTAGTTAGAAATGCTCCTTATCATGCCTATTTATAGTGTGTTTGGATGTTGGGTTAGGGTTGACTTGTCCACTGGTTAAGTCAACAGGTGCAACTAGAAAACAGTATAGTAAATATTAAAAAATTCATTCTTCCTCATTTGTGAGGAGTTAGAAGGTGTGTTGTATATTTTTCAAAAATTCCTAGAATAATTTGTCCAACCATATATCATATGATTCCATTTGAACTAGGTAATAGAAGTAAAAAGGCCTTCAAAGATAGGGTATCCAAATGGGGCATGCTTGTACTTTAGTTGGGTCATCTTGACAAAATATTTAATATCTCCTCATTCTTATGGTATTACAGAGAGTGATATATTATTGGAAATGTCTTTAAATATGATATTTGACTATTTAATTTTATCTTTCATTTGGACAGGATTTTAACATCAATAATTGTTGGAAATACTAAGAGGGGGTGAATCAATATTTCTTATCAATTAATAAATTTATCAATTTTTTAGAGCATTAACAACAAGTAAAACATCAACACATCAAGAAAACAATGCACAAGAGATTTGTAGGTGGAAACCCTTCCGGGAGAAAAACCATTGAATGTTTTTCTAATAATTTTAATGAGTACAAAATATGCTTCAACTGCAGCTGAAAAGGGAATCCTAAACTCCCTAGTACTCCTAAAGGATGTTGCTACACGCCGATTTACTAGATTTCACTGGGAGGACGCTCCAACACCCTAGTTTTATAAAATACAACTAATAGGATGCTCCAACACCCTGCAAACTCCAATTTTTCCCAGCACAACCCTACCACCCTGAAGTGTTTTCAAGCTACAACCTGAAGGAGACTTCACTCTCCTGCCTTGAACCACCCTGCCACCTTGAAAATAAAAGAGAAATAACTACGGGCTCTTGTATCAAGGACAATGACCCACTTACAATGATTTTCAATAAAACCCTTTGTGCAATTTATGTGCTTTAGATATATAATGAGAACCTAACTTTTCAAAACTTTTGCTAAAATGATGTGATACTATAATTGAGCAGCAAGAGACTTCAACATCAACATGAAAAACTCAATTACTTGATAGAACGATGCCTAAAGATGATCTAATGTCACTGTAGATGATACTTTTTCAATGAGGTGGTGCAAGTCAGTAATGTTATCGCTACCGAGGCCTTCAAGCTTGTACTTTCACTACAAGACTATCCTTGGCTTTTATTGTCTCAATTAATCATTCTTCCTGCCTTGTTGGAGATGGATCCCATGCAGTGTAATGATCATGCCTTGAAAACTAATTTTCTGAAACCCTTATTGAGCATAGATTCTTAGAAACCACAATACTTGTGTATTATTTCAAGACATAAATCAGTGTGATCAAACCCTCAATTAAATTCATTGATGTACATATTTTAGTTTCACAGCAACAGTGCACCGAATCCTTATTTTCTGAGTAAAAGACAACACTCACAAGTTTCCACCAAAATATATTTGAAACATATGTTTTTGAAGGGTTGAATAGTTCTATCAAACAAGTCAAAATGAAACCCTATACATGCCTTGTTATAGGCAACCATGCATTGTAGTAAGGTCAAATTGAGAAGCTTCAGAAGATGTGACACTTGTACATTCTGATTAATTCCTCAAGCGATCACAGGTCTTTCCACAACATGCTAAAAAAAATTCCCTAGTTCGCACAAATCTGAATTAGTATTTACGCTTCTGATCACGTCTTGTTGAGAAGGCAACGTCCAAGGTTTGGTCCTTAATTACAGCAATAGATCAGACACAAATTAGGGCCGAAGTTATGTGTTATATTCATGCAAGTATAATCTTGAGATTATCCTAACAATGACATAGACATGCCATACTTAAGGCTGCAGGTCTATGCAAGGATAATCGTGGATATGGTCTTCAAAAGAACCATGAATATAATTCAGAGAGCCATAAGTATGGTCAAAAGAGAGAGTCGCAAATATACCCTTGAGATTCTCCTTAAATTCCACTGAAAGCTCGGGCTAAGAGACAAGAAATTGTGCAAGGATGATCTTAGGTAAAATACCCCATATTTGTTATCAAATATGCACCAAGTTTGCACAATATGGGCTTTAGATCATGTCCAAATTTCTGCATCAAGTGCATTGTGTTGCATGGAACCCTTAACCAAAAGATGTAACCATAATTGCAAAAACCCTTCCAGATATTTGACCTCAGAAGTAGATTTTCAGGACTCCTCTTGGCCGCAGGGATATCATAGAATTTATTTTCACAAGATTAGTGTCCAAATACTTGCCTTTGAGGAGAGAAGGAGCCTCTTTTTATAATGTCTAGAGAGGCTTCCAGGAAGGGCTAGCCAATTTGCCTTGGAGGGAAATTTGAATTTTGAAAATTCAAATTTTGGAGCCCAAAACCCCTTCTTCAATTTAGATCGACTTGCATTTAGATTTTAATTTAAATTTTGATCCCTTCCACAAGGTAGCTTTTGCCAAAATAGAATTTGATTTAATTTTTAGTGGAAGTCCCTCTTGGCTTCATAATTTGTTGGCTAATGATAGACTGCCACATCATCTCCTTTTGCAGACATTGACCACAACAAGGGGGCTTTAACCTTCCGAAAGACATATCTTTCAAACCGCGAGGAGCTATGAGGCGTGCCATATATCATTAGAATCAAAATGAGAGAACCACCCAATGAAGGTGATATTTACCCCAGAAATCATGATTTTCCATGTCATCTTGATCAACAAAAATGAGGCTTCTCCTAGTGTTTCTTTAGTTGACATCAATGACAACCACATTTCAACATTTTCCCCCTTTGTCATTGATGGAAACCATGTACTCCCCCTGCGATCACTTCTCCACCTGACTCCATGCCTTTGATCTTCCTGGCCTGTTTTCTCTCCCCCTTTGACACCAATGGAAAAGGGTGACTCCCCCAAACAAGATACATGCTTCTTCGTTGTTGTAGTATGCCTTTTCTCCCCTTGTCTGCTTAGCTAGATCGATGTGAACCTGGTAGAATCTCAAGCTTCTTCCAAATATACTCAAAACTTTCTCTAGGGAGAGCTTAGTGAAGATATTGGTTATCTTCTCCTTTGTCTCAATGTACTCAACTTTGATATTATTCTCTACAACATGTTCCCATAGAAAGTGATATTTAATAGGAATGTGTTTATTTTAATGCATGACAGGATTTGTGGAGAGACTTATGGAGTTGGTGTTGTCATAGAACATCAAAATGGGCTCATCAAACTTCACTTGTAGATCCTACAAAGTTTGTTTCATCCAGAGGACTTGAGTACAACATGTTGTTGATGTTATGTATTATGCTTCTGTTGTGGATAAGGAGATTGAAGATTGCTTCTTATTCAACCATGATACAAGATAACCACTGAAATCTGAAGTAGAAGGCTACTCCACTAGTGCTTTTACGATTATCAATATTGTTTGCCCAATATGCATCTGTATAAGTTGTGACAATTAGATTATTTCCTTTTGGATACCATAGTCCAAAATGTGTTGTTTCTCTAAGGTATCAAAAGACTTTTCACTACAACAACAAGGGATTCTTTTGGTGTTGCTTGGAAACACGCTACCTGTTGAACTACCTACATCACATCTAGTCTTGAGGCTATCGCATAAAGTAGACTTCCAATCAATGATCTATACATTCTTTGATATGTATCCTTGGATATATCATCCTTGCCTAACTTACAACCAGTCACCATCGAAGTGCTCACTGGTTTACAATCCTCCATCTGAAACCTCTTCAACATTTCTTTAATGTACTTGGTTTGAAAAATGAATATGCCACTGTCTTCCTGAGATATTTGAAGTCCCAAGAAGAAGGTCAACTAAACAAGTAAGGACATTTCAAACTCACTTTGCATATCACCGGAAAACACATTACTTAGTCTGTCATCATCACTCCCAAAGATGATATCTTCCACGTACACCTCAATGAGAGTCAAGTTGTCTTGTTCAACCTTTATATGCAAGTTGTTATCGACACTTCCTCTTTTGAATCCTTGTTTTTGCAAATACCTGTCCAAGGCATACCAAGCTCTAGGAACTTGCTTGAGACCATACAAATCCTTCTTAACCTGCAAACATCATCCTTCTTGTCAGTATGCACAAATCCTTCAAGTTGTTATATGCAAACTTCTTAAATTTTCCATTTAAGAAGGCAAACTTGACAACCATATGATACACCTTAATCTAGCTTGAACGAGCATAGGCCAAGAATACTCGGATGGCTTCCATCCTAGCCACTGGTGCAAATGTCTCTTCGAAATATTTTCCTTTAATCTACGTATATCCTTTAAAAACAAATCTTGCTTTGTTCTTGGTTCCCTGACCATCTTCATTCAATTCAGTTTTGAAGACCCATTTTGTGTCAATTGCAATTTTGTCCTTCAACCTTGGAACCAATTCCCATGTGTCATTCTTTTCAATTTGATATAGTTCTTATTCCATGGCCTTGATCCAGTGTTTGCCATGGTTAGCTTCTTCAAAATTTCTAGGCTCAAGTGTGGATAATAAAGCAATATGACTTTGTTCTTACCTGCTTCTTGTGGTTCCTGTCCCCACATCTACATACCAGTAATCTGATCTAATGGATGATTCTTTTGGTACCAACATTTGGGATCTTTAGATGCTTCTTGTTGATTGTTCTCTTGATTGGTAGTTGACTCCTCTTGCTCTTCTACTTCTTCTTCCCTAACCTTTTCTTCTTGTTTTGATTCATGAGTTTCTTCATTCCTTGAAGATGATGATCCTTGCTTCGTCTTTGTTTCATCAAAGGTTACATTAATTCTCTCCACGAGCTTGTTGAGTCTTAGATTGTTGCATCTGTATGTTTTTCTCTTTTGCGAGTACCCAAGAAATATGCCTTTGTCTACTCAAGAGTCTTCCTTAACCTTTTCTTCTTGTTTTGATGGCTGAGCTTCTTCATTCCTCGAAGATGATGATCCTTGCTTCGTCTTTGTTTCATCAAAGGTTACAATAATTCTCTCCACGAGCTTGTTGAGTCTTAGATTGTTGCATCTATATGTTTTTCTCTTTTGCGAGTACCCAAGAAATATGCCTTTGTCTACTCAAGAGTCAAATTTCTCGATCTTCTTATCTTCTCTCTTAATGTAGCATTTGCTCTCGAAAACTTTGAAGTGCTTGACATTTGTTGGTATTCCTTTCCATAGTTCATATGAGGTCTTGTCATTGTTTCTTCTAAGCATTCCTCTATTTAGAATGTGTATTGTTGTCTCCATTGCCTAAAACCAAAATACATCACCTAATTTGGAATCATTCAACATGGTCCTATCCCTTTCTTCAACGGTTCTATTCTTTCTTTCAACAACTCTATTTTGTTGTGGTGCCCTAGTTGCTGCAAACTATCTCTTTATTCCTTGTTCCTCACGAAAGTGTTGGAATTCTTTAGATGTGAACTCCCCTCCATTATCAAATCTCAAACATTTGATTTTCGTATCAGTTTCATTCTCAACCATCTCCTTCTAGATTCTAAAGTATCCAAAGGCTTCGTATTTCTTCTTCAAGAAGCTAATTGTTGTCATCCTGGCATGATTGTCAACCATTAGCATGAGATATTATTCACCATCCAATCCTTTGGTTCTCATTGGTCCGTATAAGTCAGTGTGTACCAACTCTAATGGTTTTGAAGTGGAATGTTCCTTGGTCTTGAACTCAACTCGTGTTTGTTTTCCATGCTTACAGTGCTTACATGAAGTGCTATCCGGTTTTGAAATCTCTGGCATTTCTCTCACTTCTTTTTTGTTGATTCTGACTAGGTTATCGAAGTTCATGTGTCTCGTCCTTTTGTACCAGAGCCAACTTTCATCCTCTTTAGCCAAGAAACAACCTTCCTTTCCAATCTCATCCAAGGTTTATATGTCATTTGGAGTTCTTGTTGTTGTTGCCACCAACCTACTTGATTTATCCCTTCTTATTTCACATTTCTTTGAGTCAAACAACAATGTGCCCTTGATCACTCATTTGGCTCACACTTAGTAGATTGTGGTTCAATTTTTCATTAACACATCTTTTGTTGTATTTTTCTTGCTTTTGAGCTTAATTGTACCCTTTCCTATCACCTTTGCAAAGCCATCATTTATGAATGAGATTGTTCCATCACTATCTTCCTACAGAGATACAATTTTTTTCTTATCCCATGTCATATGTGTTGAGCAGCCACTATCGACATACCATACACTTCTATTGATTTGAGCCTTTAAGGCAATGGCGCAACTTTTGTTATTCTTCTTCTAAACATTTGGAGGAGCATGTTGTGATTCCCTTGGATAAGTAGAGTTAACCTACAATCTTTAGCCAGATGTCCAAAATTGTTGCATTTGTAGCATTCTACTTCATTGCTTAAGTGTCCAAATATGTTATAACTTTCTTTGTAATCTTCCCGATATCTTCTAGAATAATCATTCCTTGAGTAGCTTGTGTCCCTAGCATAAGCTTTAAAATTTACAACCTTAAAGGCCAAAATTGTTGCAAGGAAAACATACACCAAGAAAGATAGTATGATATCCAGGAGAAGATCTTCTTTGTGGTATAGTTCTCTAGAAGCCTTCCTCTTGTGATCTCTTCAATACAGGTTGTTGATTTTGCATTGGTTGACCTTGAGCGTTTTTTGTGATAGGAATGCTTCCCTCCTTGGAATCCTTGACTATGTCAGCATCTGCTTTATGTTGAGCTTCCTTTTATGTCATCGTGTAGCTAGAGCCTTCGACGAATGTGGGCTTATTTCCTAATCCAGTCTTGTCACTGCATGATCTTTGACTGCTGATAGTTTCGTCCAAAACTTTGTTGTTGTTTGTGAAGCTCTGTTGATTGTTCTTCTTATGTGCTTCCTTCCGAAGAGAGAGAATTTATGCTTCCAAAACCGCCTTTGTCTTGATGTTATCTGTCAAGTCCTTTTTAAGCAATTCTTCGATTTTCTTTGCCTCTTCCAACTGCACTTTGAGATTGATGATAATATTTTATGACTCTTCTATCTTTTGGTTGAGACCCTTAGTGTCCTTCTTTGATTCACTCAATTCTGCTTCCAATGTTTTGATGTTCCATCTTTCTACTTTTAGGTATTTTCAAGCGTTGATAAGTTCTCTCTCAAGATCTACCTCACCTTCTTCCTCTTCGGCATCTTTTGGTTCTTCAAGGGATTCCTTCATGTTATCTCATGCCATAAAAAAACGCTTCCTATGTCATTTTCACTGTCACTATCACTCTCTTCTTCAAATGAGGAGTTATCTTCCTTTGAGTAGAAATTTTTCTTGAAGCCTTTCTTTTTACCTTGCTCCCTATATCTTCTTTGATTCTTATTTTCTTTCCTCAAAGCTCCGTCTTCATCATCATTATTTGAATTCTTTACATAAGAACACTTTGAAGTGAAATGACCAATTTCACCACAATTGAAACATTTTAAGGGGAGCTTGCCTTTGTACTTGTTTTCCCTCTTTTTAGCTTCCTCACAAAGTTGGTTATTCTTCATATGAGATTTCATAGTGGTTGCAATTAGGGCTTGGCTTAGACTATTATCAGAATTCTTTACATAAGGACACTTTGAAGCGAAATGACCAATTTCACCACAATTGAAACATTTTAAGGGGAGCTTATCTTTGTACTTTTTTTGCTTCTTTTTAGCTTCCTCACAAAGTTGGTTATCTCTTCATATGAGATTTCACAGTTGCGGCAATTATGGCTTTGCTTAGACTATTGCTTGTTTTTCCTTGCCTTCTTGGATGTTGTAAAAATTGCCTCTCTTTTGGATGGGTTCTCCTACTCTGTTCTCATTTTGTAAGCTATAAGTATCCCATGCAACTCGTCCATGGTGACCTTTTCTAGGTTCGATCTTTCTTCTAGCGCAAAGACTTTGGCATCAAATCTCATCGAAAGTGATCTTAGTATTTTCTGGACAATCACGTAGTCTTCAATTTGTTCTCCCAATCCTTGTATGGCATTTACTACTTTATCAAATCGTAGAAAATAAATTGCAATATTTTCTTTTTCATTCATTTTCAGCTGCTCAAATTTTCCTCAAGAGGTTTGAAGCTTGGCCTCCTTGACCTTCATATCCCCTTCATATATATTTTGGAGCTTGTCCCAAATGTCTTTTGTTGATTTACAATGGATTACAATGACATACATTAATTATGTTAGACCATTCAAAATAGAACTCATAACTTTAGCATTATTATCATACAACTTCTTACCTGCATCATTTGTTGAAGTAGAGGGTTTTGTATATCCAGTGATTACAGAGCGCCAAACATCATATCCTTGTGTTTGCACATATGCTTTCAATCTTCCACTTCAAATCACATAGTTTTTTCCATTAGATATTGGGACTCTAATCTTTGTGCACTCCATGATCTCCCTTCGAGTGGTTAAATTGCTTGTGAAAGAACCTGGTCAAATACTAATTGTTGGAAATACTGAGAGGGGGGTGAATCAATATTTCTTATCAATTCGTATATTTATTAATTTTTCAAAGCATTAAAAAGAAGTAAAATATCAACACATCGAGATAACATTGCACAAGAGTTTTTTAGGTGAAAATCCTTCCACGGGAAAAACCATTGAACGTTTTTTTAATAATTTTAATGAGTACAAATTATGCTTCAAATCCAACTGAAAAGGGAAGCCCCAACTGCCTAGACTATAGAAAAACACTCATTTTATCAATAAGCTCCAACTCCTAAAAGGATGTTGCTACACCCTGATCTATCAGCATCGACTAAAAGGTCACTCCAACACCTTGGGTTTATCAACTACCACTGATAATATGCTCCAACACCATGCAAGCTCCAACTTTCCCTAGCACCACCCTACCACCCTGAAGTGTTTCAGGGTACAACCTAAAGGAGACTTCACTCTCATGCCTTGCACCACCCAACCACCCTGAAAATAAAAGAGAAATAATTGTGGGCTCCCATACCAAGGACAATGACCCACTTACAATGATTTTCAATAAAACCCTTTCTGCAATTTATGTGCTTCAAATATATAACGAGAACTAAACTTTTCAAAACTTCTACTAAATGATGTGATAGTGTAATTGAGCAACAATAGACTTCAACATCAACTTGAACAACTCAAGTGCCTGATGCAATGATGCCTAAAGATGATATAATGCAATTGTGGATGATACTTTTTCATTGAGGTAGTACAAGTCAATAATGTTACCTCTACTTAGGCCTTCAAGCTTGTACTTTCATTTTAGGATTGTCCTTCGTTTTGATTGCCTCAATTTATCATACTTTGTACCTTGGTGGAGATGGATATGGTTAGTGTAATAACCTTGCCTTGAAAACTAATTTTTTAAAACCCTTATTCAACATAAATTCTTAGAAACCACAATATTCATGTATTCTTTTAGGACATGAAACAATGCGATCAAACCCTCAATTAAATTCACTGATGTACATATTTTAGTTTCACAACAACAGTGCATTGAATCCTTATTTTCTGAGTAGAAAACAACAATGACAATTTTCCACCAAAATAGACCTTAAACATATGTTTTTGAAGGGTTGAATAAGTTTGTCAAACAAGCCAAAATGAAACCCTATACATACCTTGTTATAGACAATCATGCACTATGATAAGGCCAAATTGAGAAGCTACAAAAAATGTGACACTTACATGTTCGGATTAATCCCTCGAGCAATCACAAGCCTTCCCATAACATGCTCAGAAATTTGACCTAGTTTGCACAGATCTGAATTAGTATCCATGCTTTTGATCACGTCTTGTTGAGAAGGCAGCGTCATGGGCTTAATCCTTAATTAAGGCAACATAGTAGACTCAAATTAGGGTCGAAGTTATGTGCTATATATGTGCAGGAATGACCTCTAAATCATCCTAATAATGACGCAAACATGCCATACTTAAGGTTGTAGGTAAATGCAAGCCACAGATATGGTCTTCAAAAGAGCCACAAATATAATTCAGATAGCCATAAGTATGGTTAGAAGGGAGTGCCGCAAATATTCCCTAGAGATTCTCCTTAAATTCCACTACAATCTTGGGCTCTGATACAAGAAATTGCGCAAGGATGACCTCAAATAAAACACCCCAAGTATGTTATCAAATTCGCACAAGGTTTGCACAAGATAGGCTTTAGATCACATCTAAATTTCTGCATCAAGTGCATTGTGTTGCACGAAACCCTGAACCAAAAGATGTAACCATAATTCTCAAAACCCTTCTAGATAGTCGACCTCACAAGTAGATTTTCGGGACTCCTCTTGGCCACAATGATATCAAAGATACTTTTTCACAAGATTAGTGTCCAAATACTTTACTTTGAGAGGAGGAGCCTCCTTTTATAGTGTCTGTAGAGGCTTCTAGGATGGGCTAACTGATTTGCCTCGGAGGGAAATTTGAATTTTGAAAATTCAAATTTTGGAGCCCAAAACCCCTTCTTCAATTTAGGCCGACTTGCATTTAGATTTTAATTTATATTTTGATCCCTTCCAAAAGGTAGCTTTTGCCAAAATAATATTTGATTTAATTTTTAACAGAAGTCCCTCTTGGCTCCATAATTTGTTGGCTAATGATAAACTGCCACATCATCTCCTTTTGGGGGCATTGACTACAACAAGGTGGCTTTGACCTTTCGAAAGACATATCTTTCAAACCCCAAGGAGCTACAAGGCCTGCCATATATTGTTAGAATTAACATGACGAGGACCATCCAATAAAGGTGATCTTGACCCTAGAAATCAAGATTTTCCATGTCATCTTAGTCACCAAAAGCGGGTCTTCTTCTGACACTGTTTGGGTTGACATTAATCGCAACCACATTTCAACAAAAACAACCATTTTCAATGGCTTTCAAATATGCAAATGTAGCAAACAAAGCCAATACCTGTGTTATATGACAATCAAGGTGTGATGAAACTTGTCAAAAACCAACCTTTCACAAGCATACCAAACATGTTGATGTACATTGCCACTTCATCAGACAACTTGTAGAAGATGGATCTATTTAGTTGCAATACCATTCCACATCAGATCAAACTATAGGCCTTCTCACCAAGCCTTTGGGTCTTGAAAAATATGTAAAATTCAAAGATAAACTTGGTGTAGTTAGCAGATTGATCATTAAGGAAGGGTGTTCAAGTAAATATTAGTTTAATAATGGTTAATTAGGTACTAGACCTAACAATTAATAAAGTCAATTGGACTTTAATTTATTATGTTGTTTATATCTTATTTCACTTTAATGTGTATTTCAAGCAATCCCACATTCATAAAGTGGATTGACTCGACTCCATTGTAACCTATATAAGAAAGCTTTTGCTTTCTCACTATACACTAAAATACAAAGAACTCTTTCAAGTTTGTTGGTTCCTTTATTTGCTTAGTTTACATAATATTTTATTCATCCAATTTGACAGTTGGGTATTTCTTACCAATGTATTTAGGTCATGTTACTACTTAATATGTCATCCTAAGTGTAGAATTTGAAAGCATCCAAATGATATATTGGCGTCACTAGGGAGTTAGTCATTGTCGCCTTACCAAACTCCTCTCTATTTAGGTCAGTTCTCCTTCAGCTCGAGGGAGGCTTCCCTTATTAGGATTGTTGGAATTCTAGAGCAATGGGGTGCAAAAGTTGTTTAGAAAATAAATTCCATTGAAACGGATTATAAAGATTGCAAAAAATAAAGTGGATGATAAGACTAGAGATTAGTGCCCAATCTATTTAGCAATTGTGGTCATAACAGGGCTCAAATGGCGGTTGTTATGAAGGTATCAAGAGTCATGTAATATGCATCATCCATGAATAGAGAAGTATAATCATATAAAACAAAAATAAATAAATAATCATTGATAACCTTGCATGAAAATGGAAGGAGTATACCAAGTTCTTACTCCTCAAGCACGTATCAAAATCCATTCCAACAACATGAAACAACTATAAAAATGCAAAAGAAAACCTCACCCACAAGATATCAGCGAAGCCTCCAAACACATCCAAGAGACATGCCATTAAGCTCCAAACGAGATAATCTCCCAAATCCAACCTACAAATATTTGATTGATATAGCTGGAGCAATACCAAGGATCATATGCACAACCCTCCCACAATATAGGTGGTAACAAGTCCATTCATTCTATTCTTTTGTTCGTCGGTATTTATTTCTTTGAAACACTAATTTGAAATTTGATGTAATTCTTTTTAATTTTGAAATATATTTCTTTAAAAGAAACCATCAATGAATAATATAATCATAAATGCAATGTTTTGTATATTTACTTATAAGGGCAACATTTATATTATTATGCATCACCATAATACATACATTGTCTCTTGAACCCTCAATTTTATGTGCATGTTTTCAAATTTCAAATTGTTTTCTAATAAAACTTATTAAATAAGGTTCTACTTTTCTCACAACATACTGGAAAATAAAATTGCAAACATTAAAGGAATGATGTAGGATAAAATAATGATTTATAATAATAAAACAACAATAATAATAATCTAATTTTAAGGTCACTGACAAACCAAACACCAAATTGGTGTATGAGACCCCCTTGCTTGTAAGACAAGAGACCGCCCTCCACATAGCAATTTGATTGTTAAAATCTACGAAGGTGTACATACTCTACCCCCTTTAGATTTGAATTTGTGACCTATTAAGAAGAAACACATGTTCTTAATCATTGGGCTCACTAGAGAAAGAACGGCATATCAAAATGTAGGCATGATAAAATTATCAAAAAGATTTAAAAATAATATTCAAATATTAAAAAAGAAACACTAAGAACAAGAAAAACTATGAACATTAATGAAAATTGGGCCACAACGATGTATTGTCAATAATAATAATAATAATAATTTAATTTAATTCTAAGGTCATGGCCAAGCCAAACACTAAAATAATGCATGAGATCCCCCATCAGGCTGATGCATGAGACTCCCTTATTTGTGGAGCAATGGACAATTTGACTATTAAAGTCTACATAGTTGTAGACACTATACCTCTTTGGAATTGAACGTATGACCTTTTGTGAGGTAACACATGTTCTTAACCATTAGGCCCACTCATCTTGTGCACATACTAACAACACAAAAACATAAAGAAAAAAAAGCCAAAGACATTTTTCACTAAAATGCCATGTAAAAAAATTGATAATTTAATATAAATATAAACCAATAAAAATAAAATTGAAAAGTTATAACAAAGATTAGTGATGAGAAATTATATTAGAAAATAATGTAATTTGGTAACCCATCAATATTAATATGTTTTATATTTAAGTTGTCATAAAATGAAATGTAAACGAACAGTAAGGAATATATATATGACGACATAACAATTAAAAACATAAAAACATGTATTTAGAAAATACCTTTTGTGAGGTAACACATGTTCTTAACCATTAGGCCCACTCATCTTGTGCACATACTAACAACACACAAACATAAAGAAAAAAAGCCAAAGACATTTTTCACTAAAATGCCATGTAAAAAAATTGATAATTTAATATAAATATAAACCAATAAAAATAAAATTGAAAAGTTATAACAAAGATTAGTGATGAGAAATTATATTAGAAAATAATGTAATTTGGTAACCCATCAATATTAATATGTTTTATATTTAAGTTGTCATAAAATGAAATGTAAACAAACAGTAAGGTATATATATATATATGACGACATAACAATTAAAAACATAAAAACATGTATTTAGAAAATACCTTTTGTGAGGTAACACATGTTTTTAACCATTAGGCCCACTCATCTTGTGCACATACTAACAACACACGAACATAAAGAAAAAAAGCCAAAAACATTTTTCACTAAAATGCCATGTAAAAAAATTGATAATTTAATATAAATATAAACCAATAAAAATAAAATTAAAAAGTTATAACAATGATGAGTGATGAGAAATTATATTAGAAAATAATGTAATTTGGTAACCCATCAATATTAATATGTTTTATATTTTATGACGATATGTTTTATATTTAAGTTGTCATGAAATGAAATGTAAACGAACAGTAAAGAATATATATATATTACGACATAACAATTAAAAACATAAAAACATGTATTTAGAAAATTTGTCAATACCAACTAGAGCATTTCAAACTGTAAATCAAACAAATGTACCCTAACAAATTAGCGAGAGATCTAACATTTCGAATATATCCTAAATAGAATCGTGATGTGCATTGTAATTCCTTTAAAAAAGTATTGTCTTTGTCAAGACCATTCACATAATTGTGTTTATTTATTTATATATTTTTTGGAACTTGTTTCATTTGATCACGACTTTCAACTTAGAAGCTACGAGTGTAGGTATCTATATTGTCAAAGTCCGTTTAGTATTCACATCCAACCTCCATGGTTGTATGTGGCGACATGCATCCACAAACAAAAGCATTTCACTTGGTAGATTTGAACTTGGTGCAACTTTATTAACTATATTACCTATTGCTTTCACCAATTCGATTTTGACATTATCTAATTCATAGTTTTAAAACAAGGCCAGTCTGACTCGGATTCGGCATGGTTGACCGAGCCAAACCCTTACCCAAGCCGGCTCGGCCAATTAACTATTCTGACAGCCGATCTGTTACCAAACTGGTGGAGTTGGTCACCGAAAGCTTTTTCAAGCCTCGATATTCATTATTCTTCAAAACTCAACACGGAGGAAGATGCAAAACAACACCGAAGACCAATAGAGGGGTAATCCTTTGTGCAAGCTACATGGCTTTTGTGCCAAAAAGGGTAACTTGATCTGGTAGAAAATAGACCCTCTTTTCAACAACGAATTTAGAAATTTCAGGTGTGAGCAGAGTTCTACCACGATCCAAGGCACATGTATGGTGGGACAATGCCCACAAAAATTTTGTTGGATTCTGAATCAACCCAATTTGATCAAATTGGGATCAATGAGAACTCGGACTTTCTGTGTCATGAGATTCCAACCACTGGAAGTAGGCTTGCTACACATTAGACAGTTCCAAGTCACTACTTAAACGATTTGACTTTTTTACAAAATTGCTAGAGCAACTCAAACAACCTAAAGAGATCAATTCCATTACAACCACTTTCAATTAGCTTGATGATTTGATTTAATCAATCATCACGTGCAACTTCAAAAGACAACATCGAAGCTAAAAATACATTCGGCAGTACCAAGTCTACTGTTAGATCTAATTCTAAACATTTGTTATGAGAAATTTCCAAGTTAGTTGTATAGGCAAAGGCAGCATATTCCAATCAATTATACTGGTTGACAACTCCTTACGCTTGACCTTTATGACCAGCCACAGAAATTACTTGTCAAAGTCTAAACAATACAATATAGATCTTGAGAATAATTCCATTGGAATTTTGACTGAACCTGCCTTAACAAAGGACATCTCTGACTGCTATAGACCAAAATTATGCTTAGAGACGTCAAACTTTTATGTCAAATAGAAGTAAAACTGGGTTCCATTAAAACTATCACATACTAGAAGGATAAAAGAAATTGTAAAGCTCGTGTTCTGACAAAAGCAATCAAAGCCCATATTTGTGAAGGATAGCCGACGTACGTAAATTAGACGTTAAAACTGGGATTCATTAAAAATAACAAACACTTGAAGTGGAAAGTCATTTGTAGGGTTTGAGTGTTGACAAAAGCCAATGGGGGTACAATGAGTGGCAATCAATAGGGGTACAATCATTTCTATGGGAATGTATGTTCAACTTCCGCTGGAAAAGGAATTCATGATGGCTTAAGAGTCAAGATATATATTTGCAATGCTGTCAAACTTTATTTATATACAATGAGAGAGCCCTTATTTCTCATCATTGCTCCACTGTGTTGAAGCGGACTTGGAAATAGAATTGTTATTTGGTTCCAACCAGCTTAACGCAAACCTCTTTTCTTTACACTAAAATTGGTTATACATAGAATGGATGACTTTCTAAAGAATGCCATCTAGAAAGAACGAAAAAGGAATTAAAGATTACCACCTGCTGAGCGAGCATGAAAGGTCTTTCCCCCAACTTATTGAACTGAAATGAAATTCATACCAACATGAGATTTCAAAAGAAATTAAATGAAATCTGTAAATAATGCTTCATAAAAGTGAGTGTTGACGTGAAGAAGATTTCAGTTTCAACTAGTTCAACCACCTCAGTTTGACCTAGCTCCTTGAGTAATTGAAACAAAGATCAATGCATTCCAGAAATACAAGCCTCCAGACATCCTCGTGCCTGTACGTTGTACAATAATTTCCCTATCTTGAATATTATACATCATATTGACAGTGTTATTACTCTACACTTATCAAGCTTCTGTACAAACAAGGCATCATTGTAATGGCTTATTAGGTTGTGTGTCGTGTATGACTCTTGGTCAAGATGCATAAATCCTACCCGAAAATCATTTGTTTTAATTCCAGGTTTTACACCTTTCTGGAATCTTACGATTTTGGCTTTCCAAATATCACTTGATTTTAAATCTCTTATTTTTTTTGCCTGTCCAACTTGATATCCAAAGGTGCAATGCTGCAAGTTGTAATGTTAGAGGCCTTGAATGAAATAAGCAAAGTTATTAGAAGCAACCTCTTGGAAACATGAGGGACACCAAAAGCACATTAGAGGAAATCATTACATTCATATCCATGTACTGATGCTTGACGTCAATCTGGATCCAGCAAGCTGTTATGTTAAAGTACTTCAACCACCATATTTGGTCTCACTAAATCTTCAACAGGATTTTGCTTAGTCCAAACACTTGCATCACGGTATCCCACATCAAAAAGTTCATCCAGAATATCATCATCAGCTGGTTCCAATGCCCAATTCAAAAGCTGCAACAGTCTAATAGTTTCAGTACTTCACAGAAAACCTAGAAATATGTTATTTTTAAAAACTGCAAACATTGTCTTTTGATTGGATTATCTAAAACAGCCATTTCAAGCAAATTGGTAGACTCTATCATACCTGCCTTGCTGATGCTCTATTCTCAGGATTGCAATCGGGGCTGATTCCAATGCCTTGCAATCCCAAACGGCTAAGAGAAAAAGCACAAACCCTGATCTGCACCTCACCAGTAGTAATTCTCGATAAATTGAACAGTGAGAAAAATAAGCTAGTTCAAAAAGAGCACATCATTAAGAAAACATGTGCTATATGTAATCAAAGTTTGTCCACATCTGAAGCACTCAAGGGGCAATCCAGACAACCCTAACAATACCATATATTATCGTAATGAATGCTAGCCATGATTAAAAAAAATATATCCAGCAACATGTGTACGAAGATTCAATCCTTTTAGCAGATTGGCTTTTCAACAGACTTATTCTCTCTCCGAAAAATTTTGATTCTTAGAATACTAGCTTCTCTCCTTCAAAATCTATTGAAGAAACTCCTAGAGCTTGTTCCTTAAACAGAAATCTTGGATCTGAACTCCCCAAGGATATTATCAGATTCGATAATCTTTTTAGGTAAATCTTCAACAAAAGTAGATAAATTATGGCCCTTCCCTGCTGCTTGACAGAGATAAAATCTTCAAAGTCCTCTTCCAGTCCTTACATGATTGTGTCAGGTAGCAGACTTCCTACAAAATCTCTAAGGGAGAAACCTCGTGATTGTGTACTTTGATTCTATGTTTACAATCTTGAGAAATTTTTCGTGCATTTCTTTCATAGAGTACTATGTTATTTTTCATTTTGACTATAACCCAGTTATTTCCATTTGTCAAAACTTAAAACTACTTACGAAAGTTTCAATTCACATATTCCCCCCAGTCCAGAAAAGCTGAGTGCTTTCTTGGCCATACTTTCTTTATCCATAATGTTACAATTTTTTCTAGTGTATTTATGTATCACAATCATAAGTGTCGTAAGTATGGGACTGAGATAGTGCTTTTCATAAAACTCACCTTCTCTACTCAGCTCACAAGAAAAATGAGTCACTTGGGCAAAACTTGAAAAGGCTCTGTCAAACATGGTCAGACTAGGCAAATCACAGTCAAACTCCCAAACCTGTGAGTCTCACAGGCACTCTTTTCTAGTTGGTGTGGAAAAGAACCAAATCAATAAACAAATTTACTTAGAACCATGCATGGGTCTCTTTTGATGCTACAAAGGCCATTTTGATGCAGTTAGATACCATCTTAACCCAACTTTTCTCTGCAATAAGCATCCCTGGCACCTTGGGACACATTTCTTTAAGGACACTGTACCAGGAATGTTAGGTACATCTCAGTTGTACCTGGTACTCAGCTAAGTCACCTGACACGGGGATTCAGGACACGTAGGATTCGAGATTCGTGGTGTCGGATTCGGACACGCTGACCCCCCGGAACAGGACACATTAGGATTCGTTATATATTATTTTATTAAAA
>APFE031740332.1:3009-29605 GCA_000404065.3 Pinus taeda | reverse complement strand
CTTGAAAGTCATTTGTACACACATTCTCTTGGTGATCTCTTCCTCTCCACTTGTCTTTCGGTTTTGGTGGGAGGAGAAATCTAAAGAGGATACGTTGCCCTAGAGGATCCCCGAGATCCCAATGCTATCATGGAGGAGATTTTAACGCAGTCAAGAAAGGGTTCTATGCAGCTAGTCAAGATGCCTTCTACGCATCCCTAAAGGAGGAGTCTTGGAGGAGCCCTAGCTGCGAGTATACATGCCCTAGCTGTAGTCAAAGGGATCTCCAATTCGCAGCCAAAAGGAGCCCTAATCCGCTGTCTAAAGGAGGCCTAAAACGCAGTCTAGAGAGACCCAAGGTCATCTATCCGCTGTCAAGAGACCCTATTCGCTGTCAAAAAGGAGGCCATAATTCCGTAGCAAGGAAAGGCCACATCTACCGCAAGAGGAAAGGTAGAAGAAGCCCTTAACTGCAGCTAAAGCAAGCCCTAGCCGCAGCAAGAAGAAGTCTGGACAGCGAGGTCATTTGAGGGCTATTTCAGGGGTCCGTTTAGAGGACAGAGTGACTGTTCTTGGAGGCCGAGGCAAGGAGGGTTTGCTAGAGGGTGCAACAACTATTTTAGGGCAACAAGTCCATAGGTTGGGCTTGGAACTGCCCTCAAGGAGCAGCATGGAGGGCAGCATCGTATTTAAGGACAGCCGCAGCAAGAGGAAGCAATTCTGGGTTAGCTTGCAAGTTGTTAAGGACTGTGGTTGGTTGCCCTAACCAGTCCAGAATTGCAGCAGCCTAATTACCCTAGAACAGTGAGCTAGTGCACACATCTTGGAATGAATCTTGTATGTGTTGAGTTAGTTTGATGGCTGTAAAGTGCAGCCATAATCCGCAGCAAAGGGAGGGTTGATCAGCAGTGGAATATAAGCTTTATATACAGTTTGAAGGCAGCCCCAATCCATTGTTAAGAGATGTCCATTATGAGTCTTGTAAAGACTCTTATTCACTGCCCAAAGAAACCTGGTTGCAGTCACTTTAACTGCTGTCATAATACCACATTGTTGTAGGTGACAGCATGGCCTAATTGTAGGCTATTTGGGCATGTTGGTGTAGACTCTATAACTCAGTGTTGCTGGACATATTATGGGACAGCAGCATAGTGCATGGGACAGCTGCAATGACACTAGGATAACTGCAACAGGGGACAGCTGCAAGCATGAAGAATCATGGACAGCAGCAGCATGGTAATGCATGGACAGCAACAATGACACTAGGACAGCTGCAAGCATGAAGAATCATGGACAGCAGCAGCATGGTAAAGCATGGACAACAGCAAGTACAGTGCAGCAAGTAGATTGGGACAGCAGTAAGCATGGTGCAGCAGTGGCACTATGTACAGCAGTGCTAAACACTGGGACAGCAGCAACATGAGGTCCAACACTGTGATGATGGGTGCAGCATGGTGCAGCACGGTGAGGTGCAGCGTGATGACGAGATGCAACGTTATGATAGGTGAGGGAATCACCTTGGAGAATAAGTTGAAGCAAGATGCCTTCAACTGATCTCATGTATCATCATCCTAGGAGATGATCTATGCTCTTATCTAGATAAGTCAAAGTGTTGACTTCTGTTGTAAATGTACTATCTCTCTCTCTACTGAACTATTGAAGAACATATAAGAAGAATTGATCAAGGGTTTCCCCACATTGGGGTTTGTCCCTGGCTAGCGCCACATCTTGTGTCCTCTTGTCTTGGCTTGTCTTCTGCAATTTATATTTATGTTCTATCTGCAGTTTATTTTAATGCTGATGTGATTGCTAGTCTAGAAAAGATATTGAGCTAACAGTGAAAATTGAAATAAATTGCTCTGGCATAGAACATACCTAAAATTAACATGGTATCAGAGTTGAAGTGAAGACAATGCCCAAGCAAGAGTGAAAGAGAAATCACCGAAGACAGTTGGGAAAGGACAAAAGGATCAATGGATTCCCCATCCCTCTTCAAATTCAGCTAGGGTGAAATCAAAGCAGGAACATTATCAGAATAGCAGAGCGGAAGCTTATGATGGCCTACCTAATGATCTACTTCATTGGGAAGTCTGGATCTAAGGGTCGAAAGAAAGGCAGATTACTTGTTTGGCCATTATGTGAAAGAGTGTCTGAATGGCAGGGACACATTACTTGATGATGATAACAATCATTCCAAGGACATCTTCAATGATCAGAGGAATGACAGGTGATGCAGGTCATCAAGGAAATGGCCGACTCTTCAAAGAAAGCCAGGAACCCTAATTATGGAGAATCAAATGTTGTTTCTAATAAGATAAAGTTATCTTGTATTAGCTCTCTCCTTCAGATTTTGTGGGACTCTAGCTTATTGATTATAGTGCTTCAAGACACTTCATCGGATAGAAGGGTGCTCGCTCGAATTTGGTAAAATATGGACACAGTAAGAGATGGAAACAGTCGTGGGATTATACTTGGAGTCGATGCCACCTATCCCGAAAAGGGTGTAGGAAATATTACCCCTCAATTGAATGAGGGTAACTTGATTCATTTATAGAATCTCTTTTATGTACCTAATCACAAGAAAAACCAGGTGTCCATTTCCGTAATGGAAGTCAAAGGTTTCAGGGTGGCATTCATCGATGGAAAGGTACGTATTTGAAAAAATAATTCTAAAAGATGTTTTTTGAGTTCAAGGTTGGCGTTTATATCAAGTTGCAGGATGGTCCATTGGGGACCATGTCAGTGGTCACATCTCATCTATAGCACCGGAGGTCTACTTATTATGGGGCGCTACCCGATGTGAGTTAGATGGTGACAAGGATGCTTGAATTCAAAAGGAGCATGAAGGTACATGTCTGAGATGTACCGAACGAAAATCTTACAGGGGGACCATTCCCCTCATATAGCAGGTCCACGGGTTTGGAACAACCCGAGGGGTTTGAGATTCATGACCGGGAATCTCATGTATGCAAGTAGAAGAAAGCCCTCTATGGCTTGAAACAAAACACCCCGGGCATAGTATGAGAGGATTGATAGTTGTCTGATGAAGTTGAGATTCACTAGGAGTGAAGCCAATCCAAACCTTTGCTTGAAGGTTGTGGATGATAGACCTCTCATACCAGCACCTTTCGAGGACAACCTCTTTCTGACAGGTGCAAACCCTCTTATTTGCAGAAGTAAGAGGGAGATGGATTCCAGATTTGGAATGGTAAACTGCAAACCCATGACTACCTCAAGGATCTTAACTTTCAAAAGTTATATGGTGATGATGTCGAACCAGATTTGGGAAATGCCTCTGAGTTTCATAAACTCATTCGCATTGATGTTCTTAGTGAACTTCCGTCCGGACATATGTTTTGCAGTTAGCATGATGAGCCCATATATGGTTGAACCTCGCTGGATTGGTGCCAAGAATCTTTTGAGGTATCTTCGGGGCACAATCTCTCATGAATTGAGATACACTGCCAAAAATGTGAAGTTGCATGATTATTCGAATGCTGACTGGGCAGGCAATGTGGAGAGTGGAGGATCGCAAGAGCACTTCTCAGTTCTGGTTCTCTTTGGGTTCTGCTTCCATATCATGGATGAACAGGAAGCAGAAGTCGATTACTATAAGCACTGCCAAGACCGAATACATAGCTATGAGTATGATCTCATATGAAGCTGCCTAGTTGTGGAAGATCTTCAGTGCGTTGTTTGTACATATGATGAATACCACCGTGATCCTCTGTGACAACCAGGGGGGGATTTGATTGTTGAGGAATCCCGTATTCGATGATTGCTCCAGCAGATAGACATCAGATACTACCTTATCTAGGATACGGTAAGTCGATGAGCGAGGAGGCTCCATCGCAATGAGACTAATGTACAGGTCGCGGACATTTTGTCAAAGCCCCAGGGAAAGGTCAAATTCTTGACTTTCCGAGAACGACTTGGTGTCGTTTAGAGACCTTATGAGGATCATGTATGATGCACACATTGAGCTCTGGGAACTCCAGGGGGGTGCGGGGTACTTCTTGGAGCAACATACGACCACAAGGCAATTCACCCTCCCCTGGTGGTGCGCTATGTACAAGGTGACAGGTTCAACCTTCCCTTGTGAAACCTCGTGGCGACTGTGGAACAGGATGATTAGTTCTCCTATGGGCCAGGATGATTAGTTCTCTGGCGGCAACTGTGAAACAGGATGATGAGTTCTCCTGTGGGTCGGGATCATTAGTTCTCCCGTGGCAACTATGGGGCAGGATGATTCGTTCTCCTATGGACAGGATGATTAGTTCTCTTGTCGAGGCATCCTACCCATGCAGTCTGGAACTCATAGGAAGTACCTCTCATCTGATCAATGAGCAGGGAAATGGGGTTAGGGACCATAGTAGTACTATCAATTGACGCATCGTTGTATCTACCGTACTCCCTATGCTAGGATGACCTCCATTGATCTAGGATCAATGAAATTGATCTGGGATCAGTATGAGCGGTTTGAGACACTCTCTTGTGATATTGATCTGGGATCAATAAAACTGACTTCGGGTCAGTAAGAGTGGTATGACACTCTCTCCTCATATGAAACTGAATTCGGGTGAGTAAAGAATGGTATGAGACATTCTCGATCAATTCTTCTTCTTCATGGTTCAGCAGAGCAAAGCAAAGCAGTGCAGGTCACTGATAGCAGAGATAGTACAGTCAGACACATGGATCAGTAGATGGAGTTCTTCCTAGTTGAGAGGGAGTATTAAAATTGGCAACTAGGGTCAAACTCCATGTGGGTCATCTTATTAATGGCAACTGATATTTTTCTTGGATCCCTCTCATCGAGAGGTGTAGGATTGATCTAAAGATCATCCGATTCTGATAAGTATTCATGGAGATATCAATTTATTTGTGTTATGGAACAATTCGTCAAGGTTGACCAGCAACCAAATAAACCCCTCTTGTGCTCAACGTTATAGTATAAATAGAGGTGCCTTGAAAGTCATTTGTACACATATCCTCTTTGTGATCTCTTCCTCTCCACTTGTCTTTCGGTCTTGGTGGGAGGAGAAATCTAAAGAGGATACGCTTCCCTAGAGGATGCCCTAGATCCCAATGCTATCATGGAGGAGATTTTAACGCAACGAAGAAAGGGTTCTACACAGCTAGTCAAGATGCCTTCTACACAGCCCTAAAGGAGGAGTCATGGAGGAGCCCTAGCCGTAGGTATACATGCCCTAGCCGCAGTCAAAGGGAGCTCCAATTCGCAGCCAAAAGGAGCCCTAATCCGCTGTCTAAAGGAGGCCTAAAACGCAGTCTAGAGAGAACTAATCTAAGGTCATCTATCCACTGTCAAGAGGCCCTATTCGCTGTCAAAAAGGAGGCCATAATTATGTAGCAAGGAAAGGCCACATCTACCGCAAGAGGAAAGGTAGAAGAAGCCCTTAACTGCAGCTAAAGCAAAGCCCTAGCCACAGCAAGAAGAAGTCTGGACAGTGAGGTCATGTAAGGGCTATTTCAGGGGTCCATTTAGAGGACAGAGTGACTATTCTTGGAGGCCAAGGCAAGGAGGGTTTGCTGGAGGGTGCAACAACTATTTTGAGGCGACAAGTCCATACGTTGGGCTTGGAACTGCCCTCAAGGAGCAACGTGGAGGGAAACATTGTATTTAAGGACAGTCGCAGCAAGAGAAAACAATTATGGGTTAGCTTGCGGGTTGTTAAGGACTGTGGTTGGTTGCCCTAACCAGTCCAGAATTGCAGCAGCCTAATTACCCTAGAACAGTGAGCTAGTGCACACATCTTGGAATGAATCTTGTATGTGTTGAGTCAGTTTGATGGTTGTAAAGTGCAGCCATAATCCGCAGCAAAGGGAGCGCTGATCAGCAGTGGAATATAAGCTTTATATACAGTTTGAAGGCAGCCCCAATCCGCTGTTAAGAGATGTCCATTATGAGTCTTGTAAAGACTCTTATTCACTGCCCAAAGAACCTAGTTGCAGTCACTTTAACTGCTGTAATAATACCACATTGTTGTAGGTGACAGCATGGCCTAATTGTAGACTATTTGGGCATGTTGGTGTAGACTCTATAACTCAGTGTTGTTGGACATATTACGGGACAGCAACATAGTACATGGGGCAGCTGCAATGACATTAGGACAACTGCAACATGGGACAGTTGCAAGCATGAAGAATCATGGACAGCAGCAGCATGGTAAAGCATGGACAGCAACAAGTACAGTACAGCAAGTGCATTGGGACAGCAGTAAGTATGGTGCAGCAGTGTACAGCAGTGCTAAATACTAGGACAACAACAGCATGAGGTCCAGCATTGTGATGATGGGTGCAGCATGGTGCAGCATGATGACGAAATGCAGCACTATGATAAGTGAAGGAGTCACCCTGGAGAATCACTTGAAGCAGCATGTCTTCAACTGATCTCATGTATCATTATCCTAGGAGATGATCTATGCTCTTATCTAGATAAGTCAAAGTGTTGACTTCTGTTGTAAATGTACTATCTCTCTCTGCTGTCATATTGAAGAACATATAAGAAGAATTGATCAAGGGTTTCCCCACATTGGGGTTTGTTCCTGGTTAGTGCCACATCTTGTGTCCTCTTGTCTTGGCTTGTCTTCTGCGATTTATATTTATGTTCTATCTGCAGTTTATTTTAACGCTGATGTGATTGCTAATCTAGAAAAGATATTGAGCTAACTATGAAAATTGAAATAAATTTCTCTAGCATAGAACATACCTAAAATTAACACTTACAAAATAAAATGCATGAACAAGTCCTTTATTACTCCAAAATGACATCTCCAAAGCTAAAGAATAGCTCCATTAGAAAAAATCCACCATACATCACATCTCCACAAGATACGAGTCACAATTCAACAAGGGTGAATTATCTAAAAGGGCCAAATTAGTCACAAGTGATGATGAGAAATGAAATCAGCCTATCCTCTATTTATATGAGGATTAGGACTTCTAATTATGTCTGCAAAGCCCCTAAAAACAAGTTTGAATGTAAATGTACTTGGGTTACAAGCCAACGCATTAGCGAACAACAAATTATGTCTATTTTGCCCACATGTGTGAGTCGTAGCCTCTAAATTACTGACATCATCCATCATGAATGCTCCAAATGCCATGCCCAAGGGTGAAGAGGTGTTAAAGAATGTTTACATGCCTGAATCATCCAAGATTTGAGGGTTGGCCCAAAAATCCACCTCAACATCTCCTGTGGGGTCCCAAGTGTTGAGAAACCAAATGCGAGTAGATAATGATGATTTCTCTTAAATTGATAATTACTTGTGAATGTTTGTTGGCTTCTTATTAAATATTATGTTCTTTTCATCAAACAATTATCAAAAACATAAAGATCACAAAGAAACAAAGAACACCAGAAATTAAGCTCCCAGCCAGGGCAAAACCTCACAAAGGGGAAAACCCAAAAATATTCTTCTTATAAAATCAGATCAAAGTGAGATATCCAAGACCCAAGACCAAGAGTGTCACAAGTTGAGAAATCAATGCAAGTAGATTATGGCTTGATTCCTCTTTCTTGAAAATTACTTGTGAGTCATGTTGGCTTCGTTTACTTCTTTATTATATTATCTTTCATATCAAGCAATTACCATATTAAGTGTGTATGAAGATCACAAAACAAGAGACACAAGTTGTAGGCACTATACCTGGGCAAAACCCCCCTTGAGGGAAAAACCCAGTCAAAAATTCTCTTCCTTCAATAGTATTCTTTGGGACTCTCAACCAAGACAAAGACCAAACCTTCCCTCCACGCCAAGTCAGCCTTCCAGAACTTCAACACCTTTGCAGCAGCACTTCCTTCCCAGCAACTTCGACTATGCAGCAACCCACGACATCAAGTAGCAACTGGCAGCAACAATACTTGGAAGACTTCGATCTTCCAAACTACGACATGAAACAGAGAGAGTAGCTCCAAAACTTCGATTTGCTTCTTCTCCTTAGACTTGACCCAACTCGCACTTCCTTTAGGCTTCTTCTTCCCACTTCACACTTCCCTAGCTTCCTTAGAGATATCAAACTAGCTTGAGATGAGATGCTCCAAATGAATTCGACTTCCTTCTATTTATAGGCTCCAAGTGAGGTCGAATTGGTGTCTTTAAGCCGACTTGATCTCTTCTAGACTGACTTGGTGTGGAGGTTACATAAATTATTTTTGACTCAATACTAAACCTTTTTACATGATTCAAAAGCCTAAGAAAGGTCTCTTTAAATGTACAATGACTCTATAGACTCAATATTAATCCTAGGAGTCCACAATGGGGATTTTGACTAAAATAATGATGACCCAAGCATGAAACCCATGCCTTAATAAGTCATTGATACAATAATAAAAATTATTTTCTTTATTCTTTTGACAAGTACATTACATGATGATTAATGAAGACCGAACCTAGTTACATTTTCCAACACTATCTCTTAACTAGGGAGGTATTCATAATATACAAAGACAATGGAAGATCTCAAACTATATGAACACTGAACAATGAAGAGTTTAGGCACCGCAATGCCATGGACTAGATTCATGACCATGGCAATCTATCCATTGGTTTCTCAACTGTTTAGGCACCACAATGCCACGGACTAGATTCCTGACCAAGGAAATCTATCCAAGTGGGAATGAGGTGGACTCAAGCTTTCAGTCTTTCTAGGTACCATCAGGCTTACTTGCTAACCACCAACCCAGGGACCTAGGTGTGTATCCATGGTCAGAGCTCTACGACCCACACCACCCTCCCTACTTTGGGACCTAGACATCAACACAAAGTGCCAGCCCAATGTCCTCCCAGGCAATGCTTCACTTGCAAAACCTTAACAAATCTCTTCCAAACTCTTATCACCAATATAATTAGCAATATTTTCTAAACTAAGCATGCTTCTCGAATACTCAAACTTCTTATTGGGAAGAGTGTTTGTTAGCATGTCCGCTACCTATTCATCTGTTGAGACATACTCCAACTTCACGATCCCACCTGCACAAGGTTCCTAATAAAGTGGAACTTATTGTTGATATGCTCTGTTCTAGCATGAAACACGGGATCTCCAAACATCTTGATACAACTTTGATTATCACAATTAATCATAGTAGGTACCAAAGACTTCTCGAACAAATTTTTCAAAAGCTTCCTCAACCAAACAACCTCCTTTCCTACTTCACATGCAACCACATATTCTGCCTCAACACTACATAAAGCAATAGGATCTTGCTTCCTACTCAACCATGAAATCATAGCAGCTCCTAGACTAAAACATCCTCTAGTAGTGCTCCTTCCATCAGTCTCACTGCCACCCCAATCAGAGTCTGTATAACCAATCAGCTTAACTTCCTTACTATCATACTTTAGGCAGTAATATATAGTGCAACAAAGATACCTCAATATGTGTTTGGCAGCTATCAAGTGATCATGACGAGGTTCCAACTGAAACTGACTAAGAATGCTTACTGTCAAACATATATATGGCCTAGTATTTACCAGGTACATTAGGGAGCCCACCAACTGACGATAGGAGGTAGGATCCACGAGACTAAAGTTAGATCCCCTCAACTTCTTGAGATTGGTGATCATCGGAGAAGTCATCGGCTTGGAATCCATCATCTTGAATTTTTGCAACAACTTGATAATGTACTTTCCTTGCCCCAAATATATATCCACAGGTTTCTGCCCTACTTCTAGACCCAGGTAATAGTGCATCAGTCATAGATCCTTCATTTCAAATTCAGTTGTCAACATCTTCTTGCATTCTTGAATTCTTCACTCCACACCTGTAATGAATAGATCATCCATATATAGTAGAATAATGATGGGCTCATTATTCATGACCTTGATGTAGAGATTTGGATCAGCAGAACTCTTTACGAACCCAATTCTAAGTAGATATGCATCCATCGTTGCATACCATGCCCTAGGTGCTTGCTTCAAACCATATAGGGCCTTCTTAAGTATGCAAACATGAGAGTCCCTGTTATTAACTTCAACGCCTTCTGGTTGTTTGATATGCACTTCCTCATCAATGGTCCCATTCAGAAATGCAATCTTCACATCCATTTGATGGATATTCCAACCCATTGTAGCAGCCAATGAAACCAGAGATCTAATGGTAGTTTACCTTCTTGTGGGTGCAAAGGTTTCTTCATAAGCAATGCCTTCCTTTTGAGAGAAACCGCTTGCAACGAATCTAGCTTTATACTTGTCTATACTTCCATCAACAACATGTTTGATCTTATAGATCCATTTGGAGGTGACAACCGATTTCATGATTTGTAGTAGGGTTTTCATGATGATCTTCTTCTTCTTCAAATATTGGAACTTCTTTGTCATCGAAATCAATAGGAATATCCTTTGATTTATTGTAGGCTTGACTTTTATCGAATATGACATCCTTGCTTACTTCGACATGTCTTCCTTCCTTAATGTAGATTCTATATGCTTTTGAGGAGAGACTGTATCCAATGTATATTCCCTTGATACTTGTAGAACCCAACTTCCTTTGCTTTTCCTTTGGAATATGGATGTTTGTTAGACTTCCAAAGATTCAGAGGTGATCCACACTCGGCTTCATTCCTGTGAATACTTCTTCGGGTGTTGTATTATTAAGACTTCTATAAGGACCTCTATTTTGAATGTACATGGTTGTCATTGTTGCTTCTCCCCATAAGAATTTTGGTAGGTCATCAAGGAGCATTGTTCGAATGCCCTCTTCAATTGACCTATTCTTCCTTTTGTCCACTCCATTTTGTTCAGGGTAATAGGGAACAATGAGCTCCCTCTTGATACCTACTTCCTTACAATATGCAATCAATTCCTTAGAAGTGTATTCCCCACCATTGTCGGACCTTAAAGTTTTTATCTTTCTTTCGGTTAGGGTTTCCACTTCAGGCCTAAACTCCTTGAACTTTTCAAACACTTCATCTTTTGTTTTGAGAAGGTAGATCCATGACTTTCTAGAATGGTCATCAATGAACGTTACATGGTAGAGATGACCTCCAAGTGATTTGTCAAACATGGGCCCACACACATCAAAATGAATAAGGTCTAGTAGCTCTTTAGACCTAGTTTCACTATTCGGAAATGGCTTTCTTGTATGCTTTCCCAAAGAGCATCCCTTGTACACACCTTCATGATCTAACTTCATATTGGGGATGCCATGAACCAATTGACTAAGAGAAGGAATGACCTTATAATGTAGATGACCATATCTCCAATGCCATAGCTCAATGGGATTGATTTCCATGTGAACCAAAGCTTGAGGAGGTGGTGTAATAACTCTATAAAGGCTTCACTCACGAACTCCAATAACCCTAGCTTTATCGATGCTAGAATCTTTTCCCCAAACCAATACTTTTCCATCAACAAAAGCAATTCTTTCCCCTTTATCTTCTAAACAAGAAATAGAAAGCATATTCTTTTTCAAACCTGGAACATATAGAATGTTGTTGACGTGCAACTTCAATCCATTTTCCAACTTCAACGATGTTGATCCCAGGCCTCTAATAGAATAGCTTCTGTTATCACCCAATTCCACTGCATGAGAAGATGGCTCCTTTGATAGTGTATGGAGTTGTTTACTTTCTCCTGTCATGCGTCTTGATGCTCCACTATCAATGATTCATGCATTGTCATCACTAAGAGACCCTGTAAGAATAGCCAAGAATCCTTGACTTTTGACCTTGTTGAATAAGTAGTGGATGACCTTCTTGATCCAGCTTCCAGCAATATTGATACCCATCTTCATGTAGTTTATCAAAGAGGGAGAATCCATGTCAACAAAGTGATCTTCAACTTTTCTTGACCTTAGCCCTGATACCATGTTGAGAAATCAATGCAAGTAGATTAAATTTTGATTCCTCTTTCTTGATAATTACTTGTGAGTTATGTTGGCTTCGTTTACTTCTTTATTATCTTATCTTTCATCAAGCAATAACCATATTAACTGTGTATGAAGATCAGAAAACAAGAGACACAAGATGTGGCACTATGCTAGGCAAAACCCCCCTCGAGGGGAAAACCCAGTCAAAAATTCTCTTCCTTCAATAGTATTCTTTGAGACTCTTCAACCAAGACAAAGACCAGACCTTCCCTCCACACTAAGTCGGCCTTCCAGAACTTCAACCCCTTTGCAGCAGCACTTCCTTCCCAGCAACTTCGATTATGGAGCTACGGCATCAGGCAGCAACTAGCAACAACAATACTTGGAAGACTTAGATCTCCCAAACTAGGGCAATAAACAGAGAGAGAGTAGCTCCAAAACTTCGATTTTCTTCTTCTCCTTAGACTTGACCCAACTTGCACTTCCTTTAGGCTTCTTCTTCCCACTTCACACTTCTCCAACTTCCTTAGAGATATCAGACTAGCTTGAGATGAGATGCTCCAAATGAATTAGATTTCCTTCTATTTATAGGCTCCAAGTGAGGTCGAATTGGTGTCTTTAGGCCGACTTGGTGTGGAGGTTACATAAATTATTTTTGACTCAATACTAAAACTTTTTACATGATTCAAAAGCCCAAGAAGGGTCTCTTTAAATGTACAATGACTCTATATAATCAATATTAATCTTGGGAGTCCACAATGGGGACTTTGACTAATATAATGATGAGCAAAGCATGAAACCCATGTTTATTAAGTCATTGATGCAATAATAAAAATTCTTTTCTTTATTCTTTTGATAAGTACATTACATGACGATTAATGAAGACCGAACCTAGTTACATTCTCCAGCATCACAAATATCCAAGTTAGCCCTCCTCCGAATCTCCTCCAACCAAGTCAAAGTCAACGAAAGTCAACACTAGTCAAACCTTGTCAAATTCAATCAAATCTCATAATTTCAGACCTACAATTTGGACCTGTAATTTCCACAGAGTAACCCCAAAACCTTCACATGTGTGAGCAGAAATGAGCTAAAAACACCTAAATTTCTCTCTATTTTGACTTCACTCCTTTTTCTTGTCTTTTTGCACAGAAATCGATGTGATGAGTAAGTGAATGAGGTCGAACTATCTTGTATTTATAGTTATCCAAGAGGATCAAATGGTTGCCACACAGACGGACTTGTCCAAGGAGGGGTCAACTTGGTCTTATTGACTTTTTGACTCTTTTACTCAATTCAAAAATAAATTTCCTTTTTCTTACAAAAAGTCCAAATGGGACTTTGTCTCAATTACATTTCTTTAACTCATATAAAGTCCCTTTTGACTCAATTGACCCTACAAGCATGAAGAACATGCTTTGACTAGAAATAAAATAATAATGATGAATATAATAAATAAATATAGTCAATTATATATTTGTATTACATTATGAAGACGACACTTGTTACATTTTCAACACTCCCTCTTAACTAGGGAGGTATTCATAATGACACAATAGGATATTCTCAAATTGAAATATTCATATAAGAATGGTTCGGATTGATAAGCATCATCATAACTAGCATTGTCAAAAATAGCAAGGCCTTGACTAACAAGCTCTATCTCTCCACTATATCGAAGCACAATGTTGGGAGGCATAAATTTGTTCGCCACCACCTCTCTGGGCACATACCCCATCCGAATGTTCACCAGGTATGTCCTCACAGGACTATTCTTATCTTGGATACACATCCTCAAAGAATATCAGTCCTCGAGACTATTCTTATCTTGGATACAAATCCTCAAAGAATATTGGTCCTAGATGCTAATCCAACCCACCATTCTCCTTCGTGCCTTTACTAGGTTTATGGTTGTTAGTCTTGGCCATAGTACATGACATCAAGAGAATATGGTGTCCACCCTCACTCCCTCTCAAACAAGGAACAGATATCCACAAGCCCAATCTAGTCTCTCAAATACTCAAGCTTCTTGTTGCAAAAAGACTTTGTCAATATATCTTCTACCTATTAGTCAGTGGAGATGTTTGTAGCTTCACATCCCAGCCTAGAATAAGCTTCGAATGTAACGATACTTGATATTAATGTGCTTTGTCCTTGCACGGAAAATTGAGTCTTCTGTCAACCTTATGCAGTTTTGGTTGTCACAGGTAGAATCCAAATGTCCTTCAAATAAATCTACAAGCAACTTCCAGATCCAAATTGCTTCTCGACCAACTTCACTGGCTGCTATTTATTCAGCTTTAGCACTACTTAATGCAACTGAGTCTTGTTTTCAGCTCATCCATGAAACCATAGAGGATCCCAAACAAAAACAACCACTTGTATACTTTTTCCATATGCATCACTAGCTGCCCAATCTAAATTTGTGTAGCCCAATAACTAAATCTTATTCCCTACAACGTATTTCAGACAATGATGTATAGTGCCATGAAGATATCTCAAAATATGGTTAGTTGCTATCTAATGATCATGCTTTGGCTCCATCTGAAATTGGCTAAGAGTGTTTACTGCAAGACATATATCTAGTCGGGTGTTCACAAAGTACATTAAGGAACAATCAATTGTCGATAGGATGTTGGATCAACAAAACTTGAGTATGAACTCTTTAACTTCTTCAAATTGGTGATCATAGGAGTTGCAATCGGTTTACATACCAAATTTCTATAAAATCTTGATCACATATTTTACTTGGCCAAGATAAATATTGCCAGGTTTCTGTCACAATTAGAGTCCCAAGTAATAGTGCATTAGTCCAAGATCTTTCATATCAAATTCAACTGCTAGTTCCTTCTTGCATTCACGAAAATGATGTTCCACGCCTATTATTAGTAAGTCATCCACATAAAGTAATATGACCATGGGTTCATTCTTTACCACCTTGATGAAGATAGATGGATCTACGGTACTTTTGACGAAACCAAGTCTTAATAGATAAGCATCCATTTTGGCATGCCATGGTCTAGGGGTTTGTTTCAAGCCATATAGAGCCTTCTTTAACCTGCAAACATGTGTTTCCTTACCATGTACTTTGAATCCTTGAGGTTGTTGAATGTAGACTTCTTCATCAATCGCCCCCTTCAGAAGGTTTGTCTTTATGTCCATTTGATGAACGTTCCATCCCATAGTAGCTGCAATAGAAATGAAGGATCTAACAATTGTGTATCTGGTTGTTGGAGCAAAAGTTTCTTCAGAATCAATTCCTTCCTATTGAGAGAATCCTCTTGCCAAAATCTTGCCTTATATTTGTCAATACTCCCATCAACTACATGCTTGATTTTGTACACCCACTTGCAAGTCACAACTGATTTGTCTTTTGGTCTAGGAATAATTTCCCAAACATCATTCTTTATTATAGATTGGTATTCTACTAACATTGCATTTTTTCCATACTTTATGTTTAGTTACTTTTTCGTAAGATGTGGGTTTTGCTTCAATGAGTTTGGTTATGTATATTGAATAGCCTGAATACCTCTTGGGTTTCTTTCTTTCTCTTAATGTCCCTTTTGTTGTTACATGTCATTCCGCTTCCTGTAGAGTTGATCCTAAAAAAGTTGGTCATTTCCGAGTTTTTGGAAAGATGACTCGTTGTACTGGCTCACTTGGTCCTGTTGGTTCTTAATGATGATTAGCTGGAGGATTGTCTTGCCTTGAAATATCTTCATTGGAAAAGATAAGTTCTTTTCTTCATCGGAATCAATGGGGATATCCTTGGACTTTTGTATGCAACGCTTTCGTCAAATGTAAGTTGTAACATCTTTGCTTGCTTCAATACAATGTTCTTCCTTGATGTAGACTCTATATGCTTTGGATGAGGTGCTATACCCAACAAAGATACCTTTCCTACACGTCGGGTCCAACTTCTTCCTTTTCTTCCTGAGAAAGTGAATGTAAACAAAACATCCAAAAATTCTGAGGTGATCAACATTCGACTTATTTCCTATAAATGCTTCTTCTAGGGTCATGTTGTCAAGAATTTTGTGAGGAATTCTATTTTGTATGTAGATTGTTGTCACAGAAGCTTAACCCCATAAGAATTTGGGAAGGTCTTGGTCATGTAGCATTGCTCTTACACATTCTTCAATGGATCTGTTCTTCCTTTCAACCGCAACATTTTGTTGAGGATTGTAGGGAACTATTAGCTCCCTCTTAATTCTTGCTTCTTTACAAAGGGCCACAATTTCTTTAGAAGTATATTCCCTACCAATATCTAATCTTAGGGTTTTGATCTTCTTTACGGTCATATTTTCCACTTCTTCCTTAAACCCTTGGAACTTCTCGAATACTTCATCTTTAGACTTTAATAGATATCCAAGTCTTTCTAGAAGGATCATCAATAAATGTTACATAGTATTGATGACCACCAAGTGACTTCTTTGACATGGGTCCAAAAACATCGAAGTATGTTGTCCAAGACTTCCTTGGATCCTGTGTCATTGTTAGTGAATGGTTTCTTCACATTCTCATCGAGGGCAAATCCCTTACAGACATCTCAATTTGATTCAAAGGACACATCCCCTTTGATTGGGGTATACGAGTAACCATTTGATTCAAAGATGTGTTAGAAATATTGAGAGGGGGGTGAATCAGTATTTCTTTTCAATTGTTATTTTTACCAATTAGATCACTTATAATTAGAACACAAAATGAACAATAAGACTAAATACTTTTATTAATCTCTTCTTTACAATAAATCCAATACAATAATGTGTAGGGCTACAACCCTAGATGGAGACACCAATCTTCAATCTCCCAAGGTCCAACCTGTATTTTTCCAAGCACCAACTTGGACTTCCCAAGGCTCCAACCTTGTCACTTTAACGCACCAACCCTATCTATGGTAAAAGCTCCAACCTGGTCCCTTGAGGACTCTTGTCCTCTAGGGCTCCAACCATATCTTCCAAGGCACCAACCTTGTCTCTATGAGGCTCCAACCCTCAGCTTCAATTCATCAAGATGTGTTTAATTATTCTTCCCAGCTCCCAATATCCTCTTCAACGAGCCATGTCAATCTCTTCAGCAATGCCTCTTCCAAATCACTTCATCAATGCCAACCTTGTCTTCTCAAAAGGTGTCACCACTGCTCTTCATATTACCCAAACAACATCTCCAAGGTCACCTCATGATGACTTCAATGCATCATAGTCTCCAAGGGGTACCTTCAAAATGTCTTCAAGAAATCTTCAAAGTATCTTCAATATGTTGCCCTAAGAACTCTCCAAGGGTGTCTTCAAAATATCTTCATTAATCTACAATACATTGTTATAGGTGGCTTCCAGGACGCTTCAAGGCGTTGCTATAAGACTGCTTTCAAGGTGTTGCTCCAATGCCCAGTCCAAGATCAATATTCAAATTCACTTCGAGGATATCTTCAAGTGATTCTCAAAGATCTTCAAAAACAATGCTCCTTCAAGAATACTTCAACCTTGTTCAAACCCAAAGTTATCACAGTTTTACACTGCCCACAGGTCTATCCTCAAATACCACTCCACAGCCAAGTCCGAGCCTTCTACAAGAGAGTTGTAATGATGGCCTCCAAAGTTGATTGTTCACTGCCTGTCACAAATTTGTTGTAGTCCAAGGTGAGGTATCTCACAGGCGGCTGCCACACACAGGTCTAACTCACAATACAAGACTGCTTCCAAATCCGAGCCAATTTAGGTGTTATTGTTCATGTGTTAGTTCACCATGTTGATTTGGGGTAGTATCGAATGTGTTCTAGCCATGAAAATTGGTGGAGAGGTTAAAGCACAAGAGACCTCCAAGGCCCAGAAATGGTTTGGGCAGATCGTACACGGTTTGGGAGATACTAAAATAATTAATATTTTTAATGGAGTTTCTAAGTCTAAACTTAGGAAAAATAAAATATTAATGGGTATTAATATAAAATTGGGTTAGAAGGTTCCAAAAGTCATGGATCAAGCCAAATCTAATTCTAGCTATTGATAGAGATGTAATCTCGGACGTTAAAGGACCAACAGGAAAAATATAAGAGGCGGCTTGAGGGTCAGTTGGAGAATACACCAGAGTGATTAGTGATTCAATTTACTAGAGCGAGGTTGCTAAGTAAAGTTGAATTAGTGATCACCGGCAAGGGGCAATGAGTGTTGGACAAAGAGGCAGATATAGTGTCGAGAGATCAATGAAGAGGCAAAGAGGCAAACGCGGAAGCCAGAGCAAGCCACGCAGAGCCCAGCAGAGATAGCGCAAAGGGCACAGGGCATGCGTCATCCACACAGAGGGCAGCAGGAGTGACGCAGAGGGTCCCAGACGCTGCGCAGTGCCTCAGAGCGCTGACGCAGAGGGCTCTGAGGCTGACGTAGAGGGTTTTGAGGCTGACACAGTGCTTCAATGCTACTGGAGAGGGTTTCGTGGGGTAGGTTTTCTGAATACCTGCTTCCGAGTAGAGAGGTATTACTGCTAGTTATTCTTCTTTGTCGGGTGAGCCAATTTGGCACCCAGTTGTGCTCAAGGATATACTGCATAATAATATAACCCTCAAAATTGTTGCAGCGGTTTTCCCGCATTGGGTTTTTTCGGGGACGAGTTGTCCAAAAATAACATTGTCACTTGTGCGTTTGCTATTTCTTTCAGTTGTTGATCTGTAGATGGTTAAGACTGTATTGTGTTTATTTCGATGTTTATATGTTTAAATAACTTGTTGGTAATTAACAAGTAGGAGAAATAAACCAGAAGAATACAGATAAAATTTCTAACGAATAGACTTAGAAATTACAACACACCACAGATAGAGGTGTAAATGCTAGTTCTGTCCAGGTGACTATACACAAGTTTGTCAAACACAATGGTAAGCTCTAAGCAACACTGATCCACGGATCTAAGATGTTTAGTGCCACGGGTAGCACATCAAGCTCCCACAAATCCAAACTGTTCTAAGCTTCCACAGTCGACTAGTCCACAAGTCTGAGGCACTCGGTGACTGTGTAAAGTTTCAGGGTTATCACAAAAGAGATACCAATCAATTATGAGCTTCTATAGGTGACAGATCCTTGTAATTTTGAGCCTCCAACAATTTTGTGATCCAAGCCTCCAAGGTTGGTTAATAGTCCGAGATATACAACACAGTTTCTAAACCCTTAATTATCTTGTTTTGTAACTCTAATATGTGTTCTTCACCACGTTGCCACAGGGGTCACTACCAGTCCGAGCCTTTACAATTTTTGTGCTTAACCACAGGTGTCTCTACCCAAGGTTTGAGCTTCCTCAGGATTGTTATTTAGACTGTAGTCGAGTTCTACACCAACATAGAAAAATGTTCTCACATCTATCCACTGTTGTAATGGAGGAAGCCCATTCACAGAAAGTATTTCCCAAACTATATTCTATAACGTCCTCCTCGACCTTTTGTGCTTCTAATCCAAATTTTGTGTTTTTCTTCACCGAAATTCCTATGTTAGAATGAGGAGTTCGAACTCCTATGTATACTAGTTTGACCGCCAACGACAAGACATGTCTCTTGAGGGGACATGACAGCCTACACAAGTCAGCTAAGCAAAAATAATAATTTTTCTAACTTATAAAATCAATTTCTCACAATCTAGGAGTTAGGAGGCGCATAATAACTTGTTAGAAAGGTAAAAATATCATTTACAAGATGATGTCAATTTCATCCTTAGTTGAGGTCATCTTTCCATCAAGAAAATTATATTTGTGAAACTATCATTATTATTTTAAATGGCAGCCATTAGGATTTTGTTAGGGCTCCTTCTTCATAGACATAGGCCATCAACCTTAATAGGATAAGAGCATCTTTATAAGGCATTCAAGGTAGAGGCTCCTTCAAGGCTTGACAATTATGAATCTCTTAGGATTAGGGCTTCAAGTGTGGTCATCAATTCACATCATCAAGTGTAATGAGCTCACATTTGGTCCTAGAGCAAGTGTTCTTCAATAGAGCTACTCATGTCATCAGAATGTCTAGGACAGAGTTTAGGGCTTCTTTACATGAGTTCTCCATTAGGATAGGCATCCTTATTTCATTATAAGCATCAATCAAGGAGGGCTTGTCATCATATAGATAAGGGCTAGGGATTCATCAATGTATATTATTATGTTATGGCATACAAGGTAAAGAACATCATGAGGCTAGGGCATGTTATCAAGGATCATTATAAATTTCCCTACGGTTGACTTCATCAATGGATTAACCTCATATTGATTTAAGTGACATATGCACATAGGAATTTCTTCTAGGGTGAACATGAGAATAGGGCAACATCACGCATCATAAGAATATTTGCCATCACAATCAATGACATATTGACATCAACGACAACCTTGACCAACAGTCTCCCCCTTTGTCATTGATGGCAATATTCTTGCCCTTTAAACAATTTCTCCCCGTTTGACATCAATGGCAAATGGGGTGCCCAAGAACTCCCCCTATCAAGCTGCTTCTTGACATGCTGCTCCATTGTATTATCTTCATTGATTATAGTTCTCCATAGATATGTTGCTACTGATGTCATGGTGCTCTTGCTTCAATGAACTTGCTCCTCCTAAGCCTTTGCATGCCTTCATGGAAATGGATGAGGTAGATGATCAACCGACCCCCTTGCTTGCATAAACTCCTCTAGCTCTTCTTTTTACTTTAGACAAGAAAGATTGTTGCCTTGTGATCAAGTGGAAGACATCTTCAAAATTTCATGATTTTCTTCAATGGAGTTACTCCTGAGAGATGATCCATCAAGATTGTCCATGTATGGCACATCAAGGGTTTCATAGGGCTCTTCTCGGATAGCTTCTGCAAGAATATTTAAGAATCATAAGCTCCCCTAACTGTATGCGTGGTCTCCTTTTTGTCAATCTCATCATCAAAACTTGGAATATCATATATGCCAAAGATATAGATTGTACTCATTAGATCAACACCATGAGTTGATGTCTTGAGTGTTCAAGAGGCTTTCGAATCCAATTTGCTTTCTTCTCCAAACTTGTGTGACATTCTTCTCTTGCTTGGTAGTCATGTTTTTAGCTTGGTTAGGAACCCAATTCAAGTTACAATTACAAGCCATATGACCAATATTATGACATTTGTAGCATTTAGTTTTGTACATAAATAAGGAGGCATAATTTCCTCCTGCAAAGTTGCTTCTGGGAAACTGATGGGGACCATTATATTTGTCCTTGTTGTATGCCCTACAATCCTTTGCCATGTGCCCAAAATTTGTACAAGAATAGCAATAACCAAAAAATATGCTTTGGTACCTGGGGAATGGAGATTGCCTTGATGTACTTCTAAAGTTATTCTGCCTTAGGATCCTTTGATGATATCCATTGCCTCTTGTATCTTTGACACTATCTACATATCTTCTTGGAGGAGGGTTTCTTTCAATGTCATCTTGACTCTTCTGCTTGCTTTTGCTGGAATTTGGGGCATCAACATTTCTTCCAAGCTTCTCCACATCCTTGTTGTTTGAAGCATTAGGGTTTGCATTATTTGTGTATGAGGAATCCCCTGCATAAAAAAGACCTGATTTATCAAGAGGAGACCTTTGATGACTTAGGGTGTTGTCCAGGGTTTGAGAACTCTTAAGGCTCTTGTTCAGATGATCAACTTCTTTCTTTAGGAGATCAGTTTCCTCTTTCGTCATCTTGCATTCTTCATCCTTCTTTGCTAGATGGTTCTCCATTTCTTCCTTCATCTTGGTTGCTTCACATGATTAAGGCTTAAGTGAGGTGATATCTGATTTTAATTTGAAGATCTCTTCATCCTTTTCTTCTAGTTGACATGTCATGGCATTTCTTTCCTTTTCTGCTTCATCGACTTGTTCTTCTAGGAGCATCAAAACTTCCATCACCCTTTCAACTCCTTGTGCTTATTTCTTTGCTTCTTCCAAATGAGATTTAAGAGAGAAAACCTCTTCCTTATATTGACCAAGTTTGCTTTCAAGTTTGTTCAAGTCTTCGTGTCTTTGTTCAAGATGGCTTGACAAAGTGTCTTCCTTTTTCTTTTCTTTATCCAATTGATTTGTCATGGATATAGCTTCGTCGTGATGGAAGCAGAGCAAAGGTTCACGGTTGGAGCTGACCTAATGTTCAGGGTATCTACAATCGCAGTACGGGCCGGAGAAACTCCTTTTCCTAGTGATTTGGGTCTCAAAGAAGGTCGCAAGATGGGATCTCGCAGCGAATATGCAAAATAGCAGAGCTACCAAAATCAACAAGAACTTCCAGATGCGGGAAGTTTATTCCACCGGCAAAGGACAACCGCACTCTCACTAGATCCAAGTTTCGTCCATGGAGAGGGCCATATCTTATCAGATCTGAACAATCCAAAGCTAGATCAACCCTCAATCTAGGCAGATCTGGAAGCTTATCCTAGATTTGGGATCACTATCTATAGATCCACCGACTTGGAGTCAAAATGCAAATCAAGGTTTGATGATACGCTTGATAGATGAAGGCTAGGGTTTACAGTCATGAACGCCAATGCAATCGCAGCCTTGAATGAGATAACAACGAGGGGAGCGCACGGCGGTTTGTTGCAGAACCTAAGGTACGGGCTACACAGCACTATAAATTGGACAGGCTTACTTTATAGCGATGGGGTTAAGAAGGAGATCTGGTAGGTTATTCTGGAGATCCCTCAGAACAGATTTGCACCCCAATCCCCAATGAGAAACATAAACCCTACTTTGCATCATTCATTACAGCTGGTGGACGATGCGGAGAGACTGTTTATCAACATTATTGTGCCAGAAGATCCACAACACAGATGCGTCGGCCTCCACAACCTGAAATGCTCGGATACAAGTCTTCTGGCAGAACAGTGCAATGATTTTAAGCGCTTGGCTAAAGCCATGGATCTTAGAATGGATAGGGTATATCAGAACATATAAAGCGTCGACGCCGCTATGCAGTAGCTCGTTAAGGAAAAGCACAAAGTTGTCGAAATCGGCCTCGACCCTATCCCACGCGGCCACCCTTCCTCAAATGTTATTTTGAGATATTTCCTCAACACAGATCCGGAGAAGAAAGGACCAGTTGGGTCATCGGGAGGACCAGATCCATCAGACTCAGAACCTTTAGCAGTAGATCGAACCCCACATCAGGCAAAAATCCAACCAATCCTGACCTGGATCTGGTTCAAATCTTCATAAAAACACCAGATGGAAAAAAACATATGCAGGAGAACTGCGGGAGGGAGATGAATCCAAGATCTAAGGTGCGAAATCCAGACACACATGGGCATACCAGCAAGCATGCAAAACCTGATTTACTCAGAACACAACCTACAAGATAACCACACATTACAGGATTACGGTATTGGCACAGACTAGAATATCATAGTCAATTTGCAGCTGCGAGGTGGATGCTTTGGTACCAACTCCAAGGGCACAGGCACGTTTAAGAACGGAATCAAAAGAAAAGAAAAAGCCCAAACCAAACCAGCATTATCCCCTGAACTACCAGGGCCCTACATAGTGGAGCAAAAATCACAGAATCCTGCCTTCATAGTCTCAATACCGGAGGTAAATGGGTTGTACACTGATTTCCTTACCAAAGCAGTCATATGCAGATTTAATGGGTTTTGGCCCAAATCTGATCTTTTGCACCAATGGATATTTGACGCATGGTCACCAACATGTGAAATCCTATTATGTTCCAAAGGTCTTTTTTATTGTCAAATTTAACACAGCTCAAGAAAAGGAAAATATACTTAATAAAGGACCATGGTTCTAGGGCAACGCAGGGCTCTTCATGACCCCTTGATTCCCCAAATTTGACGCCAACACGATGGTGGTACCAAAAATGCCAGTTTGGGTCAGATTACACAACCTCCCACTACACTTTTGGCATCATCAAGTGCTAGAAGGTATAGGGAACTCCTTGGGGAAGTTTCTAAAGATCGACGCGAACAGATTCGCAAGAAGCATATTCACCTTCGCCAAGATATGCGTCGAAGTAGACCTTATTCAAGGACTACTAGACAGAATCACTTTGATCTTCAATTGTACACAATGGACACAACCTCTGGATTTCGAAAATTCAACTTTTCGGTGTCGTGGATGCCTGCAGACAGGCCACCTCTACAGTGCTTCTCCACAAGCTAAAAAAGATCCCAAAAGGAACAAAAAGCAACCCAAAAAACCAAAAGGCTTGCAGTGCACAAACATTTTGGAAGAAGAAGCAGGACAAGAAGAAGCAACAGAAAATAATACAGAAAAGGATATACAAAAGGACCAGAACAACACACAAATGGAGGAGACAGACCATATCACTGCCTGCATATTGACGCCCAACAACCCCTTGTCCCATTAGGAGCCCCAATTAATAAGAATGGAAGTACATGGCAGCAAATGAACACATGGATCTAAAGGATCTGATTCTGACAAAGAATATCCCATACCTACAGATGAAAATCAAATGTCCATTGTAAATTCCACTCCCAACACTAGAAGTTGGAGAAAAGTGGAAAAGAAGAAAGGTAGAGAAGAATAGGTTGCTTTAATTTCTAGCTTTCTTTTTTTGTATTATGTATTAACAGAAACAGTTCATTCTACATATGCTATTTAGCATCTACAACATGTAATTTTGTCTTATGAATAAAATTACGATTTTTCCAAGGGGGAAAGAAACTTCTTCATGATGCCTTTTCTTGTTTTGATGAAATTCCTCCTTAAGCTTGGCGAACTCCTTATCTCTTTCTTGAACCTGAAGCTTGAATAGGTCAACTTCCTTCCTTATCTTGTCAAGGTTATGGTCATCATCTTGTAATTGCTTCCTAAGCTCCTCATTTTCCTTTTCCAAACTCTTAATCTCTTCTAGGGAAGCTATAAGTTTTTCCATGAGATTTTCTTCAAAGTCTTCTTTATTTTCTTCATCTTCTAGGTCTTCTTTGGCCTTGATATCTTCACTCTTGTTTTCAGATTCCTTAATAGGTTCTAGATTTCCTTCTTGGTTTCCATTACCTTCTTGATGAAGATTTCTCCACTTTGGCCTTTATAGCATCTAGTAGCCCATTCAAGATTGCCTTCATCGCTTTTGTATTATATTCCTTGGATTCTCCTTCCATCATGCTTTCAATAATCACTAGTTCACAGACTTCAATGCCTTGAGCCATTAAGAAATTCCTCATTCTCATCTTCCATATATCAAAGTTTCCATTGAACAATGGAGCTTTCCCAATTTGATTATCTTCAGTTTTCACGGATGAGGAAGAGACATCTTTAGAAGGATTGGAGGCTTTCTTCCTTGGCTTTGCCATTTGTGTTCTAAGCATCAACCTTCAAGTTTCTAGGCTGTGAGTGAAGGTACTGGCTCTGATACCAATTGTTGGAAATACTGAGAGGGGGGGGTGAATCCGTATTTCTTTTCAATTGTTATTTTTACCAGTTAGATCACTTATAATTAGAACACAAAATGAACAATAAGAATAAATACTTTTATTAATCTCTTCTTTACAATAAATCCAATACAATAATGTGTGGGGCTCCAACACTAGATGAAGACACCAATCTTCAATTTCCAAGGCTCCAACCTGTATTTTTCCAAGCACCGACTTGGACTTCCCAAGGCTCCAACCTTGTCACTTTGATGCACCAACCTCTAGGGCTCCAACCCTATCTTCCAAGGCACCAACCTTATTTCTATGAGGCTTCAATCTTTAAGGCTCCAACCCTCAGCTTCAATTCGTCAAGATGTGTTTAATTATTCTTCACAACTCCCAATATCCTCTTCAACGAGCCCTGTCAATCTCTTCAGCAATGCCTCCTCCAAATCACTTCATCAATGACAACCTTGTCTTCTTATAAGGTGTCACCACTGCTCTTCATATTACCCAAACAACATCTCCAAGATCACCTCATGATGACTTCAATGCATCATGGTCTCCAAGGGATACCTTCAAAATGTCTTCAAGAAATCTTCAAAGTATCTTCAATATGTTGCCCCAAGAACTCTCCAAGGGTGTCTTCAAAATATCTTCATTAATCTTCAATACATTGCTACAGGTGGCTTCCAGGACACTTTAGGTGCTGCTATAGGACTGCTTTCAAGGTGTTGCTCCAATGCCCAGTCCAAGAGTAATACTCAAATTTCACTTCGAGGAGATCTTCAAGTGATGCTCCAAGATCTTCAAAAACAATGCTCCTTCAAGAATACTTCAACCTTGTTCAAACCCATGCTTATCACAGTTGTATACTGCCCATAGGTCTATCCTCAAATACCTCTCCACAACCAGGTCCAAGCCTTCTACAAGAGAGTTGTAATGATGACCTCCAAAGCTGACTGTTCACTCCCTATCACAAAGTTCTTGGAGTCCAAGGTGAGGTATCTCACTGGTGGTTGCCACAAACAGGTCTAAGTCACAATACAAGACTGCTTCCAGATCTGAGCCAATTTAGGTGTAACTATTCATGTATTAGTTCATCACAAATAGAGATGTAAATGTCAGGTATGTCCAGGTGACTGTACACAAGTCTATCCAACACAATGGTAAGCTCTAAGCACCACCATGTTAGGTCCCTATAATACTAGTGATTACCCCATTACTATTGTAATTGTATCCCTTATTAATATTGTTGTGCCCCTATTGTCCCCATATTGTTATTACTGTGCCCCATAGAATCCCTTGATTGTTATTTTTGTGGCTTTATATTATTATTGTTAGGTCCACTGGGTTATATTGTGACTCCTTAGACTCCTAGATATAAAAATGAGGTTTTGTCATTTGAATCATCCAAGAATTGTTCATTTGTGTAATGTAAAA
>APFE031740331.1:0-17669 GCA_000404065.3 Pinus taeda | reverse complement strand
ACAAGTGGGGGGTTGGCATGCCAGTTGTCCCACCTAACAAGTATGGGAGGGATGTGCCAAGTGCTCCCCCACCCCCAAGTTTAATTAAGATGGTAGGTTGGCGAGGCATTCACCATGCCAACTCTTTAGTCAGATATGCTGCCACCAACTTGATTATGTAATTATCACGGGTGTGGGAATAAGGGAGATCAACTCTGACATGCAATCATGATGAGATCAAATTTCATTGGTTTAATGAACCTCAACTCTTAGATTTTACTGCAATTAGTGTTGGTGGCCTTCACTGCAAAACCTCTAGGCTTCTCAAGCAATCTTCTTGTTCCTCCTAGCTATTTCCTTTCTCTTCTCTACAATAATAGATTAGTTAGTGCCTACCTTCTCATTTCTTCTTCCTATATCTCATCTTTTCCTGTTCACTCCCCTCACTCTTAATTGCATTATCCTAAGGATTTGTCTCTTTCCCTAGCTAGTTTTTCTACTTTACATTTGCCATTCTACTTCACATTTAACATCCCCGTCGCCCATTCCTTCAGCCCTCCTACTTTATGTTTAATCTTGCATTTGAGTCGACAACAATGACTTGCCAACTTGCTAGATGTCAATGCGGTGCTATGTACTGAGAGGCCAAAGGTGGGACATGAGCTTGTTAGTGGGATGAATCCTCTGCTAGACATTACCATGACTAATGTCACAAGTAATTCAAGTTGGGCTTACTGAAGCAAAATATGATATTGTTGGGGAACATGGTTGTTTATCAGAAATTGATATTTCTAAGGAAGTGGTTGCCTGGATACCCAACACAAGTCACACCACAGGTAGACAAAATCAATATCTGTATACAATGAATTTCTACTGGCGTATGAATACCTGACTGGAAAGAATGTTGCTAGACATGTATGAGGCTAAGGATGAGATTCCTCTCATGCTTGATGAGCTCTAAATCTATATGAAGACCTTGGATGGATGCATGTAGAGGATTGAGGAACATATGGGTCTCCCACCAAACCCTTGAAGCTCCCCTAATAATGACAAAAAGCCAATAGAGGTAGAGACCTCAAACTTGTCCTAGTCCATCTTAGTAATTTATGTTTCTCTAATTTACTCTCTTGGTTTTCGTTTATCAAGATGTATTAACTATGTGATTGGATACTATTAATCTTTGGACTAAAACCTTAATTTTTATTTATTTATCTTTTAAACATTTTGTTGAGATAATTAAAAACTTATGATTCTTCCAATGATCTAATTCAAACATGATCTAATTTTTCAAGAGACAAATCAAAACCATATATATATATATAATTTTTAAATGTAAAATAAAATAATTTTAACCTCTAAAAATACAATTTTTATCACAGTAACTTAATAATTAAAAATAATAAATCATAGATTTATCGAAAAATTTACCACAGTATTCATCTATATACCCATGTTGCATTTTGATTACTTAATTGGAATCAAGATTCTCGAAAAACTTAAAATCTAACAATTAAAATTGCATTTATTCAATAATTCGCTCCAAATATCATTTTACCCGAGAAACTGAAGTTAGTGGAATATATTAATTAGGTTATCCAAATTAAAGGTAATAGGTAATAATGTCAAGTGGAATATATTCATTAGGTTACCCAAATTAAAGGTAATAGGTAATAATGTCAACGTAATTATAGACAAAGAATGGAATTAAAAAAATAATTTCGTACACCTCTCGAAACTTTGCCGACAATGAAACTATATGTTAAGGTAATGATGTCAACATTATTAGACACAAGAATGGAATAAAAAAGGTTAATTTCCATACCTCTCAAAACCTTGCTGAAATTGAAGCCACATGTTATGCTAAGTATAGCTTTCAGCCACATGTTATGCTAAGTATAGCTTTCAGCCACATGTTATGCTAAGTAGAGCTTTCATATCAACCATGAAATTATATATTGTTTTTGTTTAAAGGTGGTTTGTTATATTTGTGGGAAAATTTAAATAAATCAATTTATTCATTAAATTAAATTAGTAAGGCTTAATTTTATGGGTGTGAAAGAGATTTGACTTTGTGACCTTTCAATAAGTTAGATAACTTAATAAGAAAATTGGATCAATTAAACTATCAACCAACTAAATTATCCTTTAAAGCTCAAAAAAGCATGTGCTACAACAAATATAAAATGAGTGCATCGCGGACAGGGCAATCGGCTAACTCGCACCCCGCCAGTGTTCGAACCTCCATCATGTTGTTGCGCTGCAACCTATGCTGTTCCATGGCGAATATTCTGGTTGATGTGATGGATTTGGTGATTATTCTGGTTAATGTAATGGATCTAGATGTGACAATTATCAACTTGTCTAATATGTATATATGTAATAAAAAAGAAAGCCCTATAAAACTTCTGATGGAAACTAGCTCCCTTTTAAATAAACAAATATAAACATATTTTTATATATCAATAAGAAATAAATAATTCAGCACTATTATGATTACAATTTTTAAATAAAATATTAAAATAAATTTCAAATATATTATATTAAAAATAAAACATTAAAATGACTTTTATTTTTTAAATATAATAATAATAAATTAAGTTATTTAATACAGCTAAAACGATTGCTTTTAGTTTTAATTTAACAACTAGATTATAAAAAGTTTTCAAATTATATATAAATATATACCAATTCAAAAACAAATTAATTACTTTAATCTGGCTATAATAATAGTAATTCCAAATTATTCATATAATGACAACCGTCTTTCGGAGGAATACATGACCACACGATTTTTATATAATTAACTTTTGGCTTTTACTGAAAGGTTTACAATTATTTACTACTTCCGACTGTGGAGCAAACCAATCCATGTCATGCTCGATAAGGACACCAAACTGTTTCGAGAAAGGTGCCTTTTGCGCTGATGTTAAATGATGTTGACATCCATGATATTGACGTTAATGATGATTGGAAAGTCCAATGTTAAATGATGTTATTAATGTAAAAATTACCAAAGTTGAGTTTGCTTTTGTTATTCTTTTATTTTAGGATTAAGTTTTAAAGTTTTGTTTTGTTTTGTTTTATTTTTTTTAATATTAAAAAAATAATCGCATGATATTATTAAAGTTATATTTTTTAAATTAGAAGAATCTTTTATTAATGAGCGAAAAATGAAAAATTACATGTATGTAAATTGTTAGGGATTATAAAAGACTTATAAATTTTGGTTTATTTAAAATTAAAGACACTAATAAATTGGAGTTGTTTTTAGTGTGATTTTTTGGAGTTTCCGGTGTTGGAGTCTGTTGGAAAAATTTATGGTGAAATCTTGATTTGTGTTATTTAAACTAGTTTTTTCACTGTATATATGGATTCAACACCCTGAAAAATCCTTAGGGTACTTTTATTGTGTAGGGGTCACCCATCAAACTTGTGATTTCAATGAATTCCTGCCGAGTTTTAGAGGAATTAGACCGGAAAATTCACTGGAAAAGCTTCCAAAAAGTCGCACTAAAGACAACTTGGAGTAAATTTACTAATCAATATCTTTTTTTTTTTTTTTTTCCCTTCTAAATTAGACTAATTCTATTAATGTAACAAAAGTAGTACAAGGAGGCACTGGCCTCTGCAGAGCAAGCCCCAAATTTTGCCATGTTTAACAACAAAAGACTGGAAAGAGACTTCCCGCACTGGGGAAACCAGTCCAAAACTATAAGAGTTTGCTGCCACGCAGGGTAACAACTAGTAATGCAAGAGTGGAACAATTTTTTGAACAATCATCAAAATTAACAACATTGCATTAAAAAACACCAGAATAGACCCATAGTATTGGGATTCAGGAACCTAGAACCTGAAAAACATTGACTAGCTAGGTGTCATTAGGAGGAGGAGGTTCTTCCACTATTAGACACCTGTAAGCCTCCATGTCATCTTCTGCATCCTGTTTATCTCTCGGAGTTTCTTCCATGTTCTTGAAGCGACCTGGATTGGTGCGTCCCTGAGTTACTTCGCTACTTCTGTGCGTCCCTGAGCTGCTTCCAAGGGCTTTTCTCTTGCTGGTGGTGTTCCACGCCTGAGTATTGTGGGCTAGGTCTTCAGAGTTTCGTGGCTCCTCTCTAAATGCCACTGAGATAGTTGCTATGATGCAGGGACATTCCAGCAAGTAGCGAAATTGAAATTGTGCAGAATGACTGGGCTGCAGAGAAGATACAAAGGCAACAGGAGGCTGGGGAGTAGCGTCAACACGCTGAGGACCTGCCATCTAAGCCCGCCCCCTACCGCTGCAAGTGGCTGGGTAGCGTCCAGATAAATGAGCCGTTGAAGGGGAGGATGAGTCAGAGGGGGACGAGTCAGAGAGGGACAAGGAGGGGGACAATCTTCCTCTGCTACTGCCCCTCCTGCAGTGCATTCGATGAAGCAGACGAGGCATGCTCACCTAGGAAAAATTGAGCGGACGGGGACGAGAAGGAGCAATGCCAAAGAATGAGTGGTCAATGGGAACAGAGGGACTTGTAATCGGCGGTTCAGAGCAGAGATTCAAGACCGAAGAACCAGTCAGAAGGCAACATAGAAGACTTTGCGAGAAATGTGCACCATCCACCATCTCAAAGCTGCACAGAATTTGGCAGTGTCTCCCCGTTGTTGTGTGCGAGCTCGGCTCTGTAACAGCAGGGAGATAATTGCAGTTCAGAGGAGGCGAAGCGGGGGGAAGACGGTTTGAAGAGGCCATCTTAAAAACCAAATTGATGAAGTCTCGACCCGTGTAGTTCATTGATGTGCCATTAATATCGGCGGTGGCTTGCTGTATATGCTTCTGAGTGGAAGCGTGGGTGGCCAGGTGGCCTTACCACTTGCTAACCCAAGGTCTCTGCATAGTACCTGCGTGCCTAAACACCCGCATCTGGGAAATCAATTATAAATTATTAAAGATCAACAATAATAATAATCACAACTAAGAATATATTTACTATCTAGAAATTTATGATCAAAATTTCAGAGTTTTTTGGATTAAGAAGAAGAAAATGTTTTTGATATTGGCATTATTTTCTTTGAGTTGACTAATTGTTCTCCATCTTTTTAGATTAAGGCCTTAATGCTCTTGCATTGCTTTTTTCTATCCTCCTTGACCATCTTGGGGGCATCTTTGAAAGATTGTGTATGAATTACTAATGTGGACTTGAAGAACTCAAACAAGAATGAACATTATATGTTTAGTGAACTCACATGGATTGTGGATCTTTATTGAGGCAAGCCTTTGCATCACTAAGCTAATTGGTTCCTTTGGCAGACAATTTTACAAATTACTTCTAGATTCTTTTCTCGGGCTCTGTTGGGGGTGGCAAAGACTTGAGAATATTTCCAGTAATTGATCAGGGGATTGATTGCTTAACTTCTTGTGTTGAGGTCTCGTCTGGAGAGTAGAGAGACATAAGCTTGTTTCCATATTTGGTGTTTTGAACAAAACTTATGTGTCAATGAAGTCTCAAATTCCTTGTCCTTCGGGGAAAATTTCCAAAGTCCTCTTGCTCTTTATGAGTTGATTGATCTACTGATAAGCCATTTGTAATCAGAGGATAATCCATAAAAATATTTCCATATTCATGAGAATGCTTACATCTAAATGGGACATTTTTCATAATCTAGCATCTGTTTCAATGATTATCTTGATAATAAATGTCCATTGAAGATGGAAGAGTCTACAAAATATTCATACAGACACAAATCCCCTTGCATAGGATGTGTATCTCCCACTCTTAGTTGCCTCCAAAACTTTGAAAAAGATACCAACGACATGGCCAATGCCTTCATGGATTTCTTCCTCCCAATATTCTTTTGGAAGAGAAAAGAGTTGAACCCATACCAAGGTAGCAAGGAAGTCTTACTTCTCAGGATTGTACTGCTCTATCCAAAATCACATGAAGGGCCAGACATTATTAAAAAGGTAAGGCCGTCCTTAAAAAACCCTCATGCTATCTTCAAAGTTGAAAAAATTGTTGTGAATAACCCTTTTGCTCCTAGCTCCAAATCTATTTGTCCATCGAGGTTCCATATATTTTGGATCCAACAGATTAAAGATTTTTCGAGAGGGTCATAATTCGATGAACTTGTAGATGTGTTGTAGATCAAAGCATGATCCTGCATATACTGGACGTATTCTACAATCTTGTTAGATTTGACCTCATACTTTGGATCTTGCATTACTTTTGGTAGACAAAACCCTTGAATTTTATTTTGCCAAAATGCTCCAAGCAATGGTTTCTTTGAGTGACCAAAATCTCCATTACCTCTAGCTGAGCATTGAAAATGATGCGAATAATGAGGAATTTGGGAGAAATTGTCAATAAATCTAACATTCATGTGAACTCCTAAGATAATTTGACTAAAAAATAGCATAAAGTCCCCTCCCACTGAACAAGCCATGGACATCTATACATAAAAAACCCCTTAAAGCATAAACCAATCTAGCAAGAAACAACTCAAGTCACTTTTCATTAATTAAGAGGATTTATTTTTAACTCAATATAAAGATAAAGTTAGAGTTCATATTTGTTTTAATAATTAAACTATAATACGTATATATTTGAGGTTAGTATTTTTTGTTTTTGTTATATATCTATATATATAATGGTTTAAGTGGGTTTTCATTAATTAAGAGGCTTTATTCCTAACTCAACTTAAAATATAAGTTAGAATTTATATTTTTTAATTTAATATTATTATATATATTTATTTTTGTTAAATGGGAATTGGTAATCGAAATATGTAATTATTGTTGCTACTAATCACATAGTGTTGCTGTCAAGAAAAACTCCCTCGATCTAATATGATAGCCTACACATCACAATGAGTAAGGTTAACTAGAATTTGAATCAAAGTGGGAAATATTATGACCGTGAATTCCAACAACTTGGGCTACTTTGATGGACATACTAACACAAATATTATTATGAATTCAATTTATAATAAAACATAATAAGTTTGCATATAGACAATGTATATTAAATATTGATATAGATGTAATAATAAAAAATAATGTTATTATGAGCTATACAATAACTACTTATATATTAAAGGAAGAACTCACAGATGACCCAAATACATCTAGTTACACTAATCACTAGCATAGCCATACAAATTTAATAGTTGATAAACATTGATAGCCATCATGACACTTGTGCGCCATTTAATTTATGTAACATCGAGAATTCGTAATGCCAAGGCATAGTGGAGGTTGCAAACACACCACACAAGTTTCGAAATAGAAAAAATGGTTTGGACACCCTTGATTTCATCCATTAAATTGTGTATACAACAAAGAATATTCTTAGATTATTAAACCTAGAAATTTAAACTATCCATACATTTTTATTTTTCAAAGAATGGAAGTTCTGAAGCTCTATTCTAAAATAGACCATACCTATCAACATAACAAGTCAATGTACAAAATAATATCTCTACTCATCTCTTATATACATAATTTCACATTCATTGTCCATGTAAGCCCACTACCAAACCAAAATTTTATGTGTGTGTGTGTGTAACGTACTCAAGCCTACTACCTAAAAACAAAAGTCATGGTCCTTAATATCCCTAAAAGGGCGTCAAACAATGTGATTATTACTTATAAAATTGAGATGGTTGATGTAGTCTTTTCATATCTAAATTTGTAGGTCCTCTTTAGTAATTAAAGGTTAGATTGAGCAAGAGATATGTAGCTTTCAACATTCTTGATAATCAACCTTTTAACTTCAATTTTCAGAAATTTGATTGAAGATCCAACACTTTCACTCATTAATCACAACTAACCTCTTGTACATATGCGAGCTTTGGAGATCATAACTTTGGGGAGTATACTAAAAAAAGATAGAGGGAACTTGCTTGTTATGATGTTCTCCAAACATCTTCATGCCAAGAGATCAATGCCTTGTGATATCGTTCCATAGAATTTGGCACAATCCCGCTGATCACTTTAATGATCTTTTAGGAGATGTCAATGGTGCATAGGTCCAAATGGATGGACAATGCATATAATGGTATTCAAATCTATTCATATCTTTCTCTAAATTCCTATATGGAGCAAGTGAAACACAAGATCAATTCAGGTGGGTATGTGATAACCTCTTCATTGCTTCACCTATTTGACCTTGATATTGATTCAGGTGGATGTTGGTGGCCACCCACCTATCCCACTTGGACCCCCACAACTGTCTCTTTTAGTTTTTCAGTTTCCGTAATTATAGCACAGTTTATTATTTTTAGCAGTTTTTTGGGTCCTGAACTTCTGGAGCCGTTTTCAGGCCCTAAACGATGATTTTTGGGAAGCATGGGAGAAACATGGGTCTATGGACCGATGTTGCTCTTTCCAAAGTTGTAGTGCTTGGATATATCTTTCTAACGAGCTATTGTACGCGTCAAACAGAGATCATATGCCAAAGTTACGACCCCAGGAAATTGATGTACCAATTTACCCAAATGGGGCCCACAATTTGGCGTTTCATCTTCTAGGGTTAGGTTTTGGGATGTTAAGGGTTTTCCATTGTTTTTCAACAATAAATAAGCATTCGAGCCTTATTGTAAAACAATTCAGAGACTTGTAGCCGCCACATCTCTTCTCAGAGATAAGCTACCATCGCCCTAGCTGATTTGTTTCCATTTCTGTTTGTAAGCATATTTCAGTGTTTTACATTAATGAAATGTAGTATTATTTCCGCTGCATATCTGTGTTTATGGTTATCTCTGTACTTTGTTGCGTTCTTGCTTAAATACAGATCATATATTAACATACCACAAATACATAATTTTTCAATAGATGCTCCTAATCTCTCAAAAGGCAATATAAATAAGGGTGTTTGTGTTAAGATTTACAAATCCTACATTTATTTGACATGGTCGGAGCTTAAAGAGCCTCTTTCTCCCGATCTTCATAACTTCTCATACTTATATCTCTAGTATAATGATGGTTCAGTTCAATCCCTAGAATACAATATAATGATGGTTCATTTCAGCCCCTAGAATACAATAGAATCTAGTTAGCTTGCATCTCAAAGGCCTGGGCAAAGAAGTGGAGCAAAATACAAGGAAAAACAACAAACAACACAAAATCTTAAGGGACGAATAAAAACTTACCTGAGTGGTTTGAATTCGGAGGTGCCAGCCTTGCTATTAGTTATACTCCCAAATGACTTGAGAAGTTGCTTGTCCTTGATCCATGATGGATTCGTGCGATGAATAGAGGAGTGAAAATTTTCGCAAACGATTGGAATAATCAATTTACACAACCGGATTGGCTATGATATAGACTACCATATACCATCTCATAGCATGTAACCCCTTCAAAACTCATCGATCCATGTGTCTCAATCATTCATTACTTTTTAACAAGATGAATCGCAGTGTGGCTGCTAGTCCCTGCATAAGGGAAAAAGAAATATAACTTGCCACCCATGGAGGTCATTCACACACATAACTACCATGGACCACCGTGCACCCAACTACCATGGACCCACCTCCATGCATTACACGCGTAGATGTAACAATCAGAATCAGGAAGCCGGGAAGAATCATGAAGCCGGGCAAGTTGAAGAAGGGGAGGGTGTTCAAAACATTACGTTGGCGGGGCAGAACAACAGAGCCACCATGAATTTTCTGGGATCACCGCAGAATACTATTGATGCAGGCGAAAGCGGGCAACGAGAATCAGTCATATGTTCGAATCACATGACCATCAATATTTACATCATCAACAACATACAAGGGGTGAACAATTCCATCTTGTATAACAGTTCCTGCGAATTCAGGGACCCAGGAGTCTGCCTCGATGTTTCTATATCGGAGCCCCTTTGGAGAATCACCTGCTGAGGAGAAGGTCTTGGGTTCAAGTCTGAGAATTCCCGCAGTGACGCTGCTGGCGAAACACACGACTGCCGGAAGGAAGAGATCGTTCACAAAATTTTCAAATTCCGGTGTGGATGTAGATGATCAGGCGTCGAAAGTGAAATTCCGTGCAATACTGATGAGTGGCGCCGCTCCACGCCGAGTCCTGACATTGAGGGTCGCTGCAAGGCCGGCTCAGAAGAAGGCGGGAGTTCTCTTTCTGAGTTTAGGGATTCTAATTACACATAATTTATGAGAGCGCCAGATTCAAGATCGAAACCGAGGAAGACAAGGTTTCTGCTCATCAGGAAGCTTCTTATAGCTCGTGGGAAGGTTCACGTTTTCCATCGAAGAATGAAGCTGCATGAAAGTATTGTGCACACCACTGTAACATGCACTGACCACCTGGAAATATGGCAATATATCAATCGTCGTGTTAAATGACTTTTGTATTTCCTGTAGGTAACGGGGCTACTGCGCCGGTGGGACTTTCGGACAAGAAGGTAAGTATGACAACAACCTTCAGATTCATCTGCAACCAAGGAACTAACGCTGGCATTAATTCGTAGTCGACAAATATGACATATGAAATTATTCATGGTTTTGGCCTCCCTGCCTTGGGAAGAGGCCAAATAAGATTAATGGAAGAGGACAAATAAGATTAATGTTGACATTAATTTGTAGTGGACAAATATGACATATTATTCATGGTTTTGGCCTTGTTCATGGTTTTGGCTTCCCTATTTTGGGAAGAGGCCAAATAAAATTAATGCTGGCATTAATTAGTGGACAAATATAACATATTATTCATGGTTTTGGCCTCTTTACCTTGGGAAGAGGCCAAATAAGATTATGAAATTGTTCAATTGGTTCTCAAAAGTTAATGCTCCAAAATTATTTGTACTCCAAAATTCAACGACGAAAAACTTTGGTAATGTTAAGAGAGCCACTTCGATTACCATAATCCCGTCCGTGACAACAGAGACTAATAATTAATCAAGATAGTCCAATGGTCATCCCATCATGTTTCATTTTGTTTTCTCTCTTTTATAATACTTTACCTATATGAAAAATTTAATGTACACTTTTCTTTATTATTTTCTTAGGAGTGTGGTGTAGATTGTAATGAATTGAACATGCATGTTACATGTGTAGAACACATAGAGATCGAAGATAAAATAATTCACAAGATATGAGCAAATTGTCAACAATGGAATGGTGTTTGGTGCACAACTCAAACTCTACTACATTCATTTTCATTAAGATGCATTCATCACAAACCATATGAAAATCTTTTCTTAACTTTGAATGTCCACACGAAACCACAAAATTTAATATTTCATCAATTCAAAGCTCATTTAAAATCATATCCACAAATATTCAATTTCATATTCTATCCAAAAATCTCCATAACTTCTAGGCAAATAAAGACAATGATTTATTTGAATGACATTGATAATGATTTGTGAAAGGAATTTTTTCTAGCCCATAGTAGGTTACCACCTTCTATCCACCTATATCCATCCTTTGACCTATATCCATCCTTTGACTGATTGGTTTTGCTTAGAGGTTTATTTTGAGGGTAGTTATTGCTTTTGCCTTCGTTCATATTTGGGTAGGGTAGTAATATTGGTTAAGAAAGAGAATAAGAAAGGGAATTGGAAGGTCTATAACAATTAATTTACGTATTTATCATTTTTAATTTAATGACTGTTATTGTGTTTAATTTGAAAAAAAAAAACATTTTTCAAATATTTGATTAGATTAGAAATTTTGTTTTAAATTTTGAAAGTCAAAGTTTCCATTGTTTGTAATCTTATGAGTACATCAATCTTTTTTTACCAAGAGTCAAGAATAATTATTATATTAAAAGACATTGAGACAAATTTCGATTTAGATACATGGTTTACATAAGTAAGTTGAAACCAATGGACATGGTTGGAATGGAGCATGTATAAAAAACAATCTACATAAATATGACCTTGACACTTTTAAACAAAATGCTACAATATCTACTATTGCATTTGTACATTCACCAATACTGACCTAACAAAGCCCAAAATTATAGAGCATCCACCTCTTTTTCCCTTGTTAAGGAAGGGGGACATACCTTGTTTACCTTGCCACCAAAGTTCACCTTGATTTAGCCTTAACCCTAAATTAGCCATGTGATCAACCTTGGAGTTGTTTGATCTGAGAACATGGAGACATTTCTTCTTGGGGATAGACTAATACAACTACTAAATTCACTTGAAAATTTGACTTAACATTGTATCTGAGTGGAAGAATCCTGAAGACAAATGGTGAATTATATTCAAGGAATCACCAAAATCAATCACCACCTGAATTCCCGGATTCATAATTTGCCTCAAACCTTAATATAAGGCATAGGATTTAGCAATGTTATTAGAAGTGTGACCTAAACCCTAAGCATACCTATGCTCTTCTTGATTCTTAGGGCAGAAAATAACCACCCCCCCCACCTCCACCACTCTTTCCACCTGTGGGTTTCCTTTTGCTACTCCATTGAAGCTTAAGAAGAAATTTTTCTGCTCCAAGAGCCGCTAATCAAATTCCTCCTTAGATAATATTACTTTCTAGCTCTTGCTGAGATGTGTTTTCTCCCTTGTTGCCCACTTTGGATAAAAACCTTTAATCCATTATGATTACTCCTCATCCAATTTATGGTCCTCTTCATTTATTTTCTTAGTCCAAAAATATTTTCCAAGAATCCTTATTTTTGATCCCACCGTTCTGATGACATCCGCCCTTTCATCTTGAACAACAACTCGATTTCTAGCTAGCTATACATATTTAGGCACTACTTCTGAGATTCTATTCATTATTTTTTTCCTTAAAAAAGAACCATTATGACATTTTCCCCATTTTCCCAACAAGTCTTGCAACGAAGAATGCCATATTACCCTTGATTTGAAATGAGGTAAGATCACTCCCTAGACTTCAAGTGAGAAAGGGCATTCCAAGAAGAGATGATCTATATTTTCAGCAACGTGCTTGCATAAGGCACATTATGATGGTTTAAAAATTCACCTTTTCCATAAATTCCTAACTATTAGGATTTTCCTATGACCTAATGTCCAACAAAAAATATTAATTGTTGGGAGGCATTTCGAGCTCCAAATAAAGGCACAAATCCAAGAAGAGGGAGGTATAATATCAAGGAAGAGAAAATATTGATAACCCATTTTAACAAAATACAAATCACCTGCCCAAACCCCGAGAGTCTCGACCTAAAAAGGAGGAAGGAGCACATCCAACAAGAGCGGATTTGAGAGATTTGAAAATGCTAACAAGGTGACATGTAATGTTACCCCAGGCCTAGCTCAACCAATGCACGTCAGACGACGAGGAGGAGATGCCCCATAGAGCGATTTTATGTTGGGAAATCAACCAATTATGCATGGGATGAAATAAGGGATTTAAGCCCATAGGAGGATTTCCCATAATTCCCCCAGTTCAAAAATTCATTGATTTCTCGTTTCCTAGAATCCAAGTAAGCTTAGACATACTTAAAGGAATATGATCAATACGAGCTCCTATAATTCTAGGAAGCTTCCTCTATTGTGAAGGATATGATGAATATGAGATTGTGATACCCCTATGTTTTGCTTTTTGAAAATGTGATTATTTTTAGAGTATTGAATTATTGTTTGAACTTAATGGCTATGGAAGCTAGGATGGAAACTATTTTATTATGTAATTAAATTTTATTTGTTGAATACATGATTTCATTTGGGAATAAATGGGAAGAGAACATGAGTAATAGATACTTCTTGTTATTCTAGAAAAAGTTAGTAAGTGGTCAAGTTCACATAGTGGACCTTCCCAAATATTATCCTAAAATACCAGGAGAAAATTGCCAAATTAAGAACAACATAATGGGAGAGAAAGATTATGTTAAGAACTTAGTTGGAGAGAATTGCTAAGTTGGTTAAAAACAAAAAGAAAAGCACATAAGGAGAGAAAGACATGCTTTAAAGGAAAAATAAAAACTTTTTCTTATTTGAAATAAAAAGAAATAAAAAGCCTAGGTAATTAAGGGGCACATACCTTAAAAGAAGGATGTTGCTAAGGAAATATCTACTGGGAATAACTATAAGAATACCACTAAGGAATACAAAGAGGGTTGTTATTCCTAGATGCAAGAAGTTTGAGTTGCGGGGGAATTGTTGGTTGCAATTCGTTGGTTAGGAGGAACAAGCTCTCTCCCCAAGTGTTCCCAAGCAACTGTTTACGGTAAGATGATTGAGATTTTGTGATTAAATGTGAAGTTATATATTTGCTAATGCTATTTACTGTTACTATTATGATTTTTGTTATAATTTTGAGTAATGCATGAAGTTATCGGTGGTAGTTGGACATAGTAGTTTATTATGAGCAAAACTATGCTTTATAATTATTACAGTGGTTATATTATTACAACATGGTTAAATATCCAACTCAAAACTAATTTATTCGATTAGGTCGTGGTACACATGAAATTATATATAACATTCATAGTTAAACTCTGAGATATAAAGGGGATCCTATTCTAGCTACTAGGAGAAAAATCTAAATAAATTAGATTCTTAGAATCTCTAACTTTAGAAAATAATAAGGGTAAGGTTCAATATTGAAGGCATACATCAAAAGTATAAATTCATATTGAAATTAATTAAGACCCCCTCTATGAGAGTTAGTTGGAACATAACCGAATGGGTAATGTAGTAAGATCCCATAAATGGACATGGGTGATAAATTCGGGTAAGGAAACATGGAATAGATAAGGGAAATATGTATATCTTTAGTATTTAAATATGCTTGTAATTCTGACTAAGACTCTTGACTAAGCAGTGGAAAAGTATACCAGAACCTTTATGATAACAATTGTATGCTCTTAGTTATCATAGTTGGGCGAATACTTTAACAAGCCTCCACAAAGAAGTAAAATAAGGGAATTAAAACATACCTATCATACAATCATAATTAGATGGTATAATATTCACAGGCGGGCAACGAGACACTAGTTGATATAAGGATTCCATACCAATGCTAAAGGAAACCATAAAGGTAGCTGTGAATAATCTTGGAAGTATGAATGCTTTTCTATAGGTCATACTACATTAAAAATGGTTACAAATCAGAGAGTAGCAGGGGCTAATCTTTGATATTAATATTATAAGTGAAATGTTATTATAACAAAACCAAGCTAGATGTATGTGTGCTTATAATGGTCAAAGCCTAGTAAGTATTAACAATGAGAAACATAACCATGGAATAGTTTCTATTACAATAATGGGATACCCTGTGCGTAATGGACCGATTCCGGAAAGTAAATCAACCTTGATAAGGGTATTAATTAACAACAACAAATATAGTATCCATACAATAATATGAGTGAGAAAATAAAGTCAAAATATGTTTTGTAGTATCCATATTGTAGGAAGATATAAGTACAAGTAAATATAATGAGCAAGCAAAAGCATGGAATTTTTAATTAGTTCAAAACAATATAAATGCAATAAAAGGGTTTACAAGAACCTGGTAGGTTTAGGATCCAAGTAAGTAAACAAACTTTTAGCCTTATAAAAAAATTACATTGATTAAATGGTATATTGGCCACCAGGCCTAAAGACCCTCAAAAGGGAGAACATGTCACTATTCAAAATTAAATGAACCTATAAAACATTGATGTTACATTTATCGAGGAACCACAGATAAGATCGATAAGACTTATTAAGCACATTCATGGAAGACAATTGATTAGTCAAATACAACCAACCTGTAGGGAGGAAAAAAAAGCTAATTTTAGCCTTAGTTGTCGAATGTAAATCACTAGAGATGAAATGACATTGTGCAAACACTCCAACGAACACCATACCTACAACAAATTCAAGACAAGGAATTAATCCAAGGAAAACAAGAGAGTATGGACATAATTGTGAAAGTGACCAAGTGTACAAGTAAAGAACAAAAGATAAAATATATATCTGGAAGTTTGGAATTATCCCATCCAACACCAATACTCTGCAAATTCTAGCAGAAATTCACTATTAGTGTAATATCTAAAAAGAAGGGCAATTACATGATACGAGGAAAGAACTATAAACCTAGTTAACACATTGTGCAACAAACTTTTGAGTCATAAGACTAGCCATGGTCATTTTGAAATGATAGAGTAAGCAATGACAAAGGTAGGGTTTAATACTTAAAAACCTTAGGTTGAGGGTGGCAACCCTAAAGAAAGAATAACAAATTTCTTCGAGAGGAACCAAAATTGAAATCGTACAAGAACAAAAGTAATTTAAAAGAAAGAAGACAAAGGGGATCTCAACCCTAAAGGCCACTACCATGACCAAAGTATACATCAAAATACAATGACGATACCTTAGGGTTACTGGGAAAAACCGTAGGTTGAAATGCAACCAAGACCACTGTAGTGAAAATAGAAGGAATACGTACTTTCGAAGGTAAGAGTGAAACTTACCCAGAAGTGCCATGAAACCATGTCCAAGGGAATGACAAAATGAAACAATGACCGTTCCAAATTCCTGTACATAGTGAGAAATATTGATTAATGAAACACCCTTAAGATAAAAGTGGAGATGAACTAAGAAAATTAACAATACCAGAGGTAATTAACCTTGTAGAGTTGTGTAAGAAGATAAGATTCTTGTGGAGAAGTACTGTAAAGGAAGGCTCAAGTTTGTTCTAAGTTAAATCCCCTTTATTTCTTGCATTATCCCTTGGAAACAAAAGGATAATTTAGTAGACCAAATGCAAGAGTAATGAGTGTTGCAGTGTAAAAGAAGACCACGTGAATTTCCAATTAAAAATGTTACCTTTCTATAAATGGTTCGACATGCGTCCCCTTCTCATGTGAATATGTTAACACATGGAAAGAACAAGAGTAATAGCTATGAGACATGGTTCATGTGGCAAGGAATCCCTTGAACGCATAGTAGAGCTGAGTGACGCTGGCTGCAATGACCACAAACAAAAGGACCAAATGAAATTAGAGTTAGGGTTTCTTGACGCTATTGAAAACCTTTTGGATTTCCACAACTATATTTCCAAAACAAATCCAAACTGTCGATATGTGAGGTATGCGTGGCAGGTAAAACCTTGTGAAGGCACTTGGGTTGGTTAAATACGTGGCCCATACGTGGCCTAACAAGTACAAAGATGTGTGTGATGGTTGGCCCACAATCCAACTCATGCAACACGTAAGGTAAAACATAGTTACCAATCAAACGAGAAAATTACCGATTACCTATTTTTTCGAGGTAACAAAAAAATCATGCATTTTTGAAAAGTGGTTATTTAGAATACACTTTTTTTTGGAACATATTTTTGGCACTTTAAATTTTTTTATGTATCAAGTATGAACATTTTTTTTAAAGGTTAATGATTTTCATGTTGATTTTGAAAAGTGTTGATGCAACATCAACCCCTTTTTTTAGAGGCCTTATTTTTGACACTTTAAATTTTCTAATCTATTAAGTGTGGACAATTTTTTAAAAATGTTTATTATTCAACCATTTTTCATGTTGTCTTGTTCTTCTTCTTGTTTTTTGTCCTAATATGTCTGTTTTTTAAGGGTTTTCCAAACATGTGTTTTGTGTTTTTCTTTGCAATGTTTTTTTTTTTTCAAAGTTAAAAAAATAATAGTGTTAATATTTTGAGGTTAGGATTTTTTTATAAATTTATATATCATTAATTAGTACTTCAATACACAAAAAATAATAATTTTAAACACTCGATAAAAAATACACATATAGATATGATTAAAAAAATAAGTATTTCATGATTTTTTT